>PVJN01012855.1:0-49645 GCA_004026805.1 Lasiurus borealis | reverse complement strand
CTCTCTCGGTTGCAATTTAACCTTAAGCGACAGAATATTAGCCTCCACACTGCTTCCAAATGTGGCTCATTCAATTTCCTTAATTTATCCCTGAGTTTATTGCTGCTTTTGAAGTCGCTCTGTACTGCAATTCTCCATTCTTCCCCTGAAAACAGATACCATCAACTGCAAATGTGACTCATTTTAATCTGTAATGGTGTTAAAAAAAAGAGGGGAGAAAACTAACAATAATGCATGAAAACAGACAGGGAAACAAAAAACTAATTATTGGGTGAGACGACTAATTAGTCTAGATCGTTTCCGAAGACGGGAATAATTTGCTTTATTTTATGACAAATGCAGAAATAAAAAGAAAAATCAGGACCGACTGTGATTAGTATGAATGGGATATAGAACGTAAAGGAGAAAATAAAACAAGAGAACAGATCAAAACAAGGCCAGGCCCAAACTTTGAGATGATTATTACACTCGCCTGTCACAGGCTGCCGATACCGCCTTTGGCTAGTTTTTCATGACCCCTCCCCCGCCTTTTTTTAGTCTTCCTGACGCTCTACACCACGCTGCACGCGGGACCCGAGCAAAGAGCAGGGCGCCATCCGCGGTGGCTACCACATGTGGAGAGGATTTGCCGGTGGGGGGACTGGGGAGGGGTAAAAGGCAGGTGGGGGGCCCAGGTGGGCCCCGTTTCCGAGGCAGCCTGGGGCGCTGGCTCTGCGGGAGGAGAGTGGGCACCCACCAGCCCAAAGCGTGGCCAAGTGTGGCGCCTGATTCGGGGGGGACTCTCCCGCGGGGCCCTCTCGGAAGTAACGTGCGGTGCGATCGCGCTCTGGCCACGGAGAGGGGGAGGCAGGCGGGGGGTCGCTGCCAGTCCTCGCTCGGGCCGGCCGCGCGTTCCGGGAATCCCATTCTCCCGTCCGGCCGCAGCCCGAGCTTTTAAAGCAGCGCCCGGAGCTTTCCCACATGTGGTGGGCAGCCCTCCCTCCATTAGAGGCCACAGCCCGCTGGCTGCCCCGGGGGGGCCTGACGTCAGCGCAGGTTCTGAGCATCAGCATCTTCCCAAGCCGGTGCCGCCCGCTCTGTGCCGGGGGGGCTGCTAGATGGAGCGCATTAATCCTCCGCGCCCCGCTCCGCGCCGGGTGAGCCCCACAGACTTCGCCGGGGAGACCCCCTGAGCGGTTCCAACCGGCCCGGGCCTTCTCCCTGTGCCGGGCGGCCGAGAGGCGGCCCCATGGAGCGCTGCGGCTCTGTCCCTTCTCCGCACGCACCGTGGGGCGCTGGCCGGCCAGGCCGCGGCTCTGCGAAGCCTCTCAGCAGGGTGATGGGCAGATGCAAAGGCTGCCAGGGGGCAAGGAGGGTCCTTCCCTGGCACTGAGCTCCTTCAAAGCGCAAAGGCTGGATCTGAGTATGGGGGGCGAGAGGGGGCCCGTCCCCTGCCCCCCCCCCCAGCTGGCTGCAAAGGGGCTGCTTTCTCATCCGCTCACCTCGCAGGCACCCGGGCAGGGGAGACAGACAAACTGAGAGCCCGGCTCCCCCCAGCCAGGAAGGGGACCCCCGGCAGGGTTCTAGCAGAGGAGCCGCTGCGTTAACTGCCCGCGACCAGCCGCCGGGGAAGCGAGCGGGCGCGCCGTCAGCACGGGCCCGGCCACTGCGCGCCGAACCCGGCGGTGCGCGTGCCTTGTCAGCCGCTGGCTGCGAATGAGGGTAATTTTCCCAAAAGGAGCATTCGGTTGCATTCTCCTTTTCCCTTCTGGCTCTTTCCAACATAAACAAGCGCGGTAATGTGGGACGCGGGGAAATGTGCAGGCGGCGGCGGGCCGGAGCCGGTTAAAGGGACAGGACTCCGGGCCCGCGGCCTGCCCTCTGGCTCCCAGCTCTGCCGAAGCCTCTTTTCCTAATAAAACACGCGCCCCGCATTATGGCCGCCGAGCCCGGGAGTGAGGCCGCGGCTTAAAGGGCATCGGCACACCCTCCCAGCTCCTGTTTTTCAGAGGCCTTATCGTCTGCAGCCCTAAATGTACCCGGACTGCCAGTCTGATATCCCCAGTCCTCCGAGAGTCAGGACTGTGATTTAGTTACATAAAGTGAATCATTTTTCTTTTCTTTCTTTTTTTTTTTAAAATAAGCATTTTAATGATCTCACTGAACAATATAATTTCAGAGCTGAACCATTATCCCAGTCATTGCCTTCATTTAACAGATTAAAAAAAACGGAGGCCCGAGGGGAGTGAGAAATATGCCTCGAAGCATCCGAGCTGAGGGCCTAGAGCCGCCGGGTGACAGCGGGCTTTTCACCCCAGCCTCCTGGTCCCCGCGCCAGCGAGGTCACCTCACCACTGCACAGTTAAGCCTGATGCCTCGGGGAGAGGTTTATACAAGGACTCACCTCTTTTCTCCCTTCCCCGGGTGACCCCCATGCACAGGGAGGAGCCACGGCTGCTGTTTCGGGGTCACCAAGCATCGCGGGAGCTTAACACCCGGGTCCTCTCGGCCAGGACACCTGGGCGACTTTTTGAACAGCTCGAGTGACCAGGGCGGAGTGACCTAATCTCATCCTAGTACTTGAACCCCCAAAAACCCGAAGCCTCCCACAGCGCCTCTTCCTCTGGGTGTCCCGGCTCAGGGAGGGGGGGCGGGGGCAGGACTCGACAGGTGGACCTGGCAGGTGAGCTAGCTGGGGCTTTTGGAGCCTGGACGGAGGGGCGGAGGGGCCATCTCTCTGAGCACACCGTTCTCGCCCCAGGTCTGGGCTCCTGGTGCCGGATGGCCTTGCCCTGGGGGATGCGCCGGACACGTCCAGGTGCCACGCACGCCCGCCCGCCCGCCCGCCCGCCGAGAAACGGCGGAGAGCTCAGAGCGAGCGAGACCTTGCAGGATCCGAAAGGTTAAAAGGAATAATAAAGGAAACTGCCAATTGTCAGTGAATTATATTTGGCTCTGAGAGCTGAGGCCCGGGCTACATTATAAAAGGCATCTCTCTGCGTTGTTTACCATCACCCTGACTAATGCAGACCTTTTTTTTTTTGTTTTAAATAATCTCATGCAAATTAGACACACACACTTCCTTCCAGTTGATTGCTATCTGCGAGAAATAACCCAACAACCGGGGACCGAGCGAGGGCTGAGCTGAGCGGAGAGGGAGCTCAGGTGTCAGTCTGCCCCTCCCGGCCGCCCCGCGTCTTCCTTCGGCTGCGCCCTTCGGGAGAACGAGCCCGTTTTACGAAAACCGAAATGTTTTCAGTTGGGGTGTCACCTGCGTTACCTGGTATCACTAGCCCGGTGCATGGGGGGGCTCCGTCAGCAACCTCACCTCCGCCGCCTGCCACCCCCGTCTGTGACACTGACAATGAAAATCTATCTCACAGGGAGCAGACTAAGAAGTCCGAACCAGGGATCCCATCCACGCTGCAGGCAGAGGAGGAGGAGGAGGAGGAGGAAGAGGAGGAAGGGGAAGAGGAGGAGGAGGAGGAGGAAGAGGAGGAGGAGGAGGAGGAGGAGGAGGAAGAGGAAGAGGAGGAGGAGGAGGAGGAAGAAGAGGAAGGGCCGAGGGGGACTGGCCCCAGGTGGGCAGGAGGCGCAGGGCGTCTGGCTCTGAGGCTGTCCGTTTGCCTGTGAGGCCACAGCAAAGCCCCCCTCTCAGTGCAGACAGTTCAGACCCCACTGCGCCCGTGAAGTCCCAGCCCCGACCCCCTGGTTCTCTGGGAATTACTTCCAGAAACAGCTCCCTTTATGGGGAGCCTCCCTGTAAGCAGAAGCCGGCCAAGGACTTCTTTTCCAGCACTTTTTTCGGGGCGGGGTCCCTTTAAAAGCACAGGCAAGCGAGCTGCATGCTGTGGCCCACTGGAACGAGTGCTGGGGCAGCCACGCCTGCTTCTTTTTGTCCCTCAGAAGCTAAACAGATGCGCTTTCTTTTCCCAAACGTTTGCTAAGAGGCGCACACACCCAAACCGCCCGCGGACTCTGAGCTGCGGGAGGCGGGGCCCTTTCCCGGGCTCAGGCACAGGGGCCTGGCGGAGGCTGCTTCTCCGTGGGGCTGGCTGTGCGTGGGCCTCTCGGGGACCGCACGGCGCTGGCCAGAGCGGGTGAAGCGGAAAGACGGGTGACGGCGGACGCGGTGTGCTCGCATCGCTCGGGTCAGGCAGCAGGCAGGACAGCAGGTCAGGGAGGGCTGGGCAGCAGCAGATAATGAACGCCTGACCGCACCTTCCAGACGCCCAGGTTTATTAGGGATCGGGGCCGGGGGGCCGGGGGGCCGGTGGCAAAGGACGGCAGTTCCGGGCCGGCCACTCTGGCCCGCGTCCTCCCCATCACCGCCCCCCCGTTCACAGGACTCAGGTGATTCACGGAGCCCGGGCAGAGGTGACCTCTCTCAGCGCCACTAGCTCTCTAGCCACACACGCTCCGGACGGGGAGATGAGGCAGAGAAGGCAGCTGGCGACAAAAACTCCCCCAAATGAAAAGAAAAATCAACTCTCTCAGAAAGGACGAGGGGAGGGGAAAGGGGTGAAAAAAAAAGTCCTTTTCTTTTCTTTTATGAACATTTTGTGGGAACGGAGCACAATAAGGACTCTCGGCGCCTCTAAAAGTCGTCGGATGACCTGCAGACCCCTATTTCCCAGTGCCTTGTATAAAATTGAATTTTTTAAACATAAATTACACGTAATGACGACACTGTAAAAACTAACAGTAATGGAAAGCTGTGCTGTATTTCATTAGCCTGTATTATTCCGTGCCACCTGATCCAGCCGGGTCTTGTTTATGAGTTAGTGTGTTAGCAGATGCCGATGGAAGCATTTGCTTCGACCTTGCTCTTCTCATTGGGGCATGAAATTACGACGGCAGCACCTTGATATTACAGCCATAAATACAGTAAACTGCAAATTTAAGCCAACGGCTCCTATTGTCTCCGAACATAAAGCTGATCGGTATTTATTTAAAAGGAGAACAAAAAAAATATTATATATCACCTTGTTTACGGGGCCTCCTCCACCCACTTCCGGAGCCCCTCCCCGGCCCCCCAAGGCTGTCTAATTCGCTTGGTTAAAATATTAAGCAAATGAGCCACAGGCTTTTTTTCCTGCTGATGAACTATCTCCAAGTGGCAGAAGAGTTGGTGAGAAAACTAGTTGCAGACACCGGTGGCCGGAAGGAGAGAGTTTTTCTAGAAACAGCTCTGAGCAGGAGGCCGGGCCAGGCACCCTGATGCTGGAAGGGATGTCCACGCCCCAGAGGTGAGCCTGTCCCCTCTCCCAGACGGGGGACGTTCCACCGGCAGGAGACGCGGCCGAGGGTGCCGGAAAGCGGGTGTCCTCTCGGTCCCCTTCGGGAAAAAGGCCATTTCACAAAGAAGCCACACACTGCCTCCTGCCACCTACGGGAAGAAAGACAAATACCTGCCCCGGGAAATAACTCTCACCGCCACGCGGGGAGCGGGGCCTCTCATTAAAACTTGCGCCAATCCCCTCCTTATCCCAGTGAACCATAAAGACAATATATCCTTTAGATGCACTCAACGCGCGAGAAAAATAAACACAAAGACAAAAGGACACCGGCTCTCGCCCCGCCACGTCTCGGCGTATAAATCACGGAGTAAAGAGCCGGCCTGCGGGCTGGAGCCTGCGCCGCCCGGTCTAACAGGGCGCCGGGTCTGCCTCCTGCCTCAGTGGCCCAGCGCTGACTCTCAGGGAGGCAGAGGCCGGAGGGGAACCCTCGGCCACGTCCAAGTTAGGAGGCGGCGTGGGGTGAGGGGTGCAGACAGCAGGCCCGGCAGACAGAGGGCCCGGGTTAGCAGCGAACTGAATGCGAGTTTGGGGGAGCAGCTGAATGCCAAACCCGACGGGCCAGGATCAGAGGATGCAGGGCCCGGGGGTATCCATGAGGCGGCCGACTCCACCGAGGTCCCAACTCTGGGGACCTTTACTCCAGGCGGCGGACGCACCCCCTCGGGGCCTCCATTCTTTCAGCCGCACAGTCTCCGGGCCTCGCTGCTTCCGCATCGGGAGGAAGTTTCCCTGGAAATTTATGGCCTCCCCCGGGGAGCAGTATAACCGGCGAACGAGACAGAGTGGGCTGCCCTCGCGGAGCGCGGATTGAGATCTCTCCCAGGAAAGACGGGGAGGGCTTCCGATCAGCAGCGCGATGTCTATTTTTAGGGCTATTTCCCCTCCTAATCCCGCTCCGCTAAACTCAAGACAAAAACCAAGAGGAGGGGCTCTGGGCTTGGATCATCCGTCCCAGGGATTAACCGCGGGACGGATATCGCCGCCGCTTGTCGCACATGGCAGTGTGGGGTCCCGCAGGGCCTCGGCCACAGGCTGCGACGCGGCCTGGGGAAGGCCCCCTCTTTAAAGGCCGGGGGTGCGCTGACCAGAGATCCCTGCTACCTGAAGGCCAAGGCCAAAGGCCAGGGGAGCCCAGGGGGCGCCGTGCCTGCACGGAAAGCCAAGTACACAAACGCCGGTCACAGTACTGGAACCTTCCTCCCGTTTAGAAGAGGCAGTGAAGTGGGGTTTTTTTTGTTTTTTTTTTTTAATCACCTTTGACAACCAAAGAAATGCAGGCCTGGAAGAAATGGAGACTCATCCGATCTCTCTCCTGTTCCCTTCCTTTTCTTTTCCTTCCGTTTTACAGCTCACAGAGCGGGGCAGCAACTTACCCTCAGCCCCAGAGGCAGGCCCCGATCCAGCACAGAGCTCTTCGCACTGGGGGGGGTGAGGGGAGAGGGAGGGAGAGGGAGGGGCCAAAAGCAGCCTGCCAGGCCTGCTACCCTTTGCTCTGACACAGCCAACACAATAAGCAACGTCTTTGAATCCACCACTTCCCGGAACAGAAACACAAAAAGAACATACAGAGCACGGGGAAAGCAGGAAGGGTACATGGGAGCGCTATGATAAAAAAGTATAAGCACACACACACACATACAAGCACATCTATTTATGCTGTGTGTTTTACGCATAAAATATAGATAAGAAAGGGGTGACACTGGTCTGGGGGGACAGAGGCTGAAGCAGACTTTTCCTGCATATTCTTATGCACTGCGTTCCGTGGGAATATACTTCTCATGCAAAAGGACATATTACTTTTTTTTTTAATATATTTTATTGATTTTTTACAGAAAGGAAGGGAGAGAGATAGAAAGTCAGAAACATGGATGAGAGAGAGACATCGATCAGTCACCTCCTGCACGCCCCACAGTGGAGATGTGCCCGCAAGCAAGGTACATGCCCCTGACCGGAATCGAACCTGGGACCTTTCAGTCCACAAGCCGACGCTCTATCCACTGAGCCAAACCGGTCTCGGCACATTTATTTTTAAGAACAAAAAAAATATTTGGGGGAGGGAGAGGAATCCTTAATCGTAAACAGAATCACTTAGAATGGTTGTCCCTTTTTCTGGAAGAGAAAAACATGACAGAAGAAGAGAGGTGTGCCAGGAGCGGGATGAGGAGGGCACACACAGCTTCTAATCTCGCTTAACCCACGGTGGCCGTAGCCACAGCAGCCGAGGACAAGGTGGCTTTTAAAAGTGTTTGAAAAGCCAGGCCTCCGCTCTATTCTGACACATCCTGGAAGAAGTGTCTCTCCAGCTCTAAATATCTGCCTCGCCAACAGCGATGTTTCCATCGCGGCAACAAAACAAACATTCGCTGAGGGACGGGCGGGCGGGACAGCCACCCGCTGCTTCAGATGTCACTGCGAACGGCCTCATTCAGGAGCCATCGACGGCGGGACACGCATCGAGGAGGGAGGGGGGAGCTCCGCTCCTGGAGGGAAACCCCATCATTAGTGTCCCGGGCCCCGGGACACGGTCTGTGGTCACTGAGCTTTGGAGCGCCGCGCATGTGCCATGCTCGACTCAGGTTTGGTTTTACATGTTGAATCTTAAATAAGCGATCAGAAGAGTTATTATTTGGTATTCAACTTACTCCCTCGAGTTATTAACTGCCAGGTTCAAAGTCCTCATATTAAGCGGATATTAACACTTGAAACACACTATGTGCCGGGAGGTCAATGCCGAAATTATTGTCACCACCTGTTTGTGGAGCTCAATGCCAAGGGAACCCGGCCTTGGTGGCTAGAGCCAGCCCCGTTAGTGGAGAGACACGTGGTTAGCACGGAACAAGATCCATAAATATGTGGGTGCTTATGTGGCAGCAGAGAGAGAGTCGAGGTCCAGTGCCCCTATCTGTTAAGCGGCAGCTTTCCTAAGACCCCTCGCCCCAATTCCCGAAGCTGGGGAGTATTTTGTCTGTTTCCTACTATCATAGAGTCTTATACAGTGGTACCTCGAGATACGAGTGCCCTAACATACGAGATTTTTGAGATACGAGCCGTTGAGCGAGCGATTTTTGCTTTGAAATACGAGCAACATTTGAGATAGGAGTAATTGCGCAGATCGACCGGCTGCACAGGACCCACCAGTTTACCGCGACTCGAGCGTCTCATAGTTTCCCACGCCTCAAGGTTACGGAACGAATTAAACTCGTATCTCGAGGTACCACTGTATAATATATAGATATATAACCTGTATTATAAATAGAACATTATCGGTAAGGAAACATACGTACAAAAACAGGGAAAATAAAGCATAGAGAAAATAAAAAATTCACATTTTCACTCTCTACCCAGAAAGACCAGCTGAAACTGATTAAATCCAGTGTCAACAACTGTTTTAGGAGGTTTTTCATGGTTAATTCTTTGCCTCCCGACACTATCCCTGTACCGGCCACTGTAGTGCACAGCTCCAGGCTCCGAGCCACTGGTCTATGGCACCTCGAGGGCTGTGCGGTGCCTCAGCCACGTGGCCGAAGGTGGCAGCGGCGTCCTCCCCAGTCCCCGCTGAGGAAGTGGAGGCACAAGCAGTCGGCGGCCTATCCCGGGCCCCAGTGTCGTGGTGGGGAGCAGGGCACACACCCAGTCAGGCGGGCTCCGAGCCCGGCCTTCCCCAGAACGCCGCGCGGCACGAGGGCAAACATCCCAGACCTTTGTCCAGCGTGGCAGAGGCTCGGCACTTAGACGTGCTGGTGACGTTACTAAGACTGAACTTTTTCAAATTAAATATGACATGTAAAAAAAATCCTTACCGCCCTAACCGGTTTGGCTCAGTGGATGGAGCGTCGGCCTGCAGATTGAAAGGTCCCAGGTTCGATTCCGGTCAAGGGCATGTACCTTGGTTGCGGGCACATCCCCAGTGAGGGGCGTGTAAGAGGCAGCTGATGGATGTTTCTCTCTCATCGACGATTCTAGCTCTCTCTCCCTCTCCCTTCCTCTCTGTAAAAAATAAATAAAATATATTTATTTAAAAATATCCTCGCCTATAGATATGTCTCCATTGAATTTTAGAGAGCGTGGAGAGGAGGGAGGAGGGGGAGAAAGAGAGGAATATCGATATGAGACACATGGATTGGTTACCTCACACACACACACCGACCCACCGGGGGAAAAAACCTGCAACCAACGTACCTGCCCTTGACTGGGAATTGAACCCTCAACCCTTTGGTCTGCGGGCCCATGCTCTAACCACTGAGCAACCAGGGAGGGCTACCACTTTCTTCATGAGAATACTCAAAGCTGGCAAAGTGCTGAGAGAGAGCAAACTGAGGAACTTCTGGAAGACAACTCAGCACTGAACCTCAGAGCATTTAAAAACGTTCATGTCCTTTCACGCAGCCATTCCACTTCTAAGAAATAACAGCGTAGTATAACGCCCAAAGACGGATCGTCTCTCTGTTTTTAACAATAGTAAAAATTTAAATAACGTAAATATCTAGAGGGATGATGAGGTAAGTTATCACCTATTACGATCATGTAATAATAGTGGAACGCTCACATTCCCGTGCGCCGTTTCTGACGACATGGAAAACGCTCTGGCTGCACTGAGACATAACAAGCAGATGTTACATTCGGAGCGCGATCTCAATTACATTTTTAAAAAGAACAAAAGGAAGCAGTCGGGTTGCAGCGTTTTAAACTTAATCTGAATTTCTACTTGGAACGTCCGGAAGGAAAGGGAAGGAAACAGGGGATTCGAGGAGGTGATGTGCTGGAATGAGCCACAGGGGAAGCGTGACTTACTGCCTGCTACCACCCCGTTCCTTCCCCTACTCCCGCAGCCTGAGCCCCTGTCCCCAGACATTTTTCACATACATGTGCACACGCACACGCAAAGCCAGCCATGATAAACCAAAGGGCTGTTTCCCTGTGAAGAAAAATGTGGCAGTCCTAGACTCTCTGCAAGGCACAACACTGGTCTCCTGCGTGCCCACGTAACCCGAGCTATTGGGAGGGAGCTGCCGGATCATGCGCAATATGTGCATTATCGGCTGGAACAGGTACTGTTGACAGTTTCCCGAGTGTGACCCCAACTCACGCTCCCACGAGAGGCCCAGCTGCTCCCCATCCAACCCCAAAGCTCTCGTGTTTTTCCCTTTCAGCCGTGCTGACGGGTGCCAAGTGACAGCGCGGTCTGATTGTACCGGGCATTTTTCTGAGGAAGACTGGAGCTGGGCATCCTTTTTGCACACTTACTGCCTTTACTGGGCACAGAGTCATAGGCATGTATGTGCATATATAATGATCTTTTTTAAAAAATATATTTTATTGATTTTTTACAGAGAGAAAGGGAGAGAGATAGAAACATCGATGAGAGAGAGACATCGATCAGCTGCCTTCTGCACGCCCCCCAGTGGGGATGTGCCCGCAAGCAAGGTACATGCCCCCGACCGGAATCGAACCTGGGACCTTTTCAGTCTGCAAGCCGACGCTCTATCCACTGAGCCAAACCGGTCTCGGCCATATATAATGATCTTTAATACGTAAGACATCTTTTCAATTACAGTTGACATGCAGTATTGTATTAGTTTTAGGTGGACAAGATACTGACCATCCTATGAAGTGGTCACCCTGTATGGTATCATATCCCTATAAAAACGGGCCGAGTTTGCTAAGAATGTTTTGTCTGCGCCACCAATCACCCAGAAAGGCATTTTAAAACTCCCCGCTGTGAGGGCTCCGTCCAGTTCTCGTTTCAGTTCTGGCCAGATCCGGGGTGAGGATGTTGAAGGTCTGCTTCCTGAGAAATGTTAGGCCTTCCTCCTGCTGGCGCGCTGACGTTCGTGTCTCCGTCTGTCTCTGATGCTAGGACCAGCTTCCTCGGGTTGATGATTCTGGTATCTCCCCATCACTTCACTTTTAATCCCGTGTCTTTTCATCACAGGTGTGTTTGATGTCAGCAGCGCTGAACTGGGTTCAGTTTCGTTTTGGTTTTTATCTAATCTTGACCAACTTCGCTTTTAATGGAATCGTCTATTTACATTCACTTTAAATGCCGAAATTCGGGGGCTGAGAGCTTTCATCTCACAACCTGCCTTCCTTTTGATCTCTCTAATGGCCTCTTTTCTCTTTTCTTGCCAACTTTTCTGCTGAGGGTTTTCCTTGTAGGCAAGGTGGTTTCGGCTGGATGTCTCCCGGTAAAGTTTCTGACTTTCCTTCTGCAGTTAGGAAAGGGCACGGAGGTCTCGCCCACACCTCGCTCTGGCGGGTCCTGCCTGCTGAGATCGCTGCTCTGGAGGCTGCTAGTGGAGGATCTTCAGTTTTCAAGAGGGAAGTCCTGAGACTGATACGTTCAGGAACCAGCATCCTGGATGTCACAATCCATCCTGGCCTCTGCCCACAATGCTAGCACCGAGGACACTTCCACCCCATCCCTCCGCCTGTGTTCTTGTCGCACGTTTCAACGCACACGCCGCTTAAACCGCCGCAAAGACGTGATCGCATAGACGCTTCCCTCCTGCATTCTGTGCTCACACAGGCCGCCCTCCTCCTTCCTGAGAGCTCCGCTAGTGCTTCCGCCGATGAGCGTCTGGCAAGGGAGTCTCGCAGTTTATCTGGAAATGCTGCTATTGTCCCTTTGCTTTTAACAAGAGCGGTATGGTGAAATAATTTCAGACTTACTAGCACAAAGAATTCTCATATATCTCATCTAGATTCTTCAGAGGTTAAATTTATCACCCTTTATTATGCTCTATCCATCGATATAATTTCTTTCCCTGAACTGTGTGAGACTAAGTTACTGACAGGATACCCACTTCTTCCTAAGTACAGTGGTACCTCGAGATACGAGTTTAATTCGTTCCGTAACCTTGAGGCGTGGGAAACTATGAGACGCTCGAGTCGCGGTAAACTGGTGGGTCGTGTGCAGCCGGCCGATCCACGCGATGACTCCTATCTCAGCTGTTGCTCGTATTTCAAAGCAAAAATCGCTCACTCGACGGCTCATATCTCAAAAATCTCGTATGTTAGGGCACTCGTATCTCGAGGTACCGCTGTATTTCAGTGTTCGTTCACTGATGTGGGGAGGGGGAATTCATGCTCGCACAGTACCACGGTACAATGATCCGAATCTAGAAGTTACCATGGTCAAAGGTACGCCTGCGGCTCGGACCTCTCCTCTGACCTCAGTTCCAATGAACCATCCGCCCGCCCTATACCTGCGCCTGGACGTCTAATAGGAACCTCAAGCTGAGCATCTTAACACTGAGCTCACCTCGCCCCATGGGCACTCCGCTACTCATTAACAAGTCCATCCTTCCAGGCACAAGGCCTTAGAGCAGCGGTTCTCAACCTGTGGGTCGCGACCTCTTTGGGGGTCGAACGAACCTTTCACAGGGGTCGCCTAAGACCATCGGAAAATGCAGATATTTACATCACGATGCATCACAGTAGCAACATTTCATGGTTGGGGGTCACCACCCCATGAGGAACTGTATGCAAGGGTCGCAGCCTTAGGAAGGTTGAGAACCGCTGCCTTAGAGTCATCTTCATTTCTGCTGCTCTTCAGACTCCAGATCCACACATCGGGATGTGCCGCGGGATCTACTTTCAGACAATATTCAGGATCTGGCTGAGGGCTTGACCCGCCTCCCAGCGCCCAGCCTTGCTGTCTGTCTGTCCGTCTGTTCTTCGTGCAGCAGGCAGAGGGGTCCTCCTAAAGCTGAAGTCCGATCGTATCCCTCCTCCGCTTAAAACCCTCAGACGGTCCCCATTTTCCCAGCAGTGGATCCCAAGGCCTCACACGGATCAACCCCGTTCTGCACGCCGCTCCGTCGGTGCCGTGAAACCCCCACTGCCATCCGCCTGCCTGCACACTGGCCTCTCTGTTCCTAGAATTTTCCAGACCGGCTCCCTCTTCAGCTTTTGCGGGGCGGTTCCCTTGTCCTGAAACTCGCTCCCCAGAAACCTGCATGGCTTGCTTCCTCATTTTCAAGTTTTTGCTCAAATGTCACCTCAGTGGGTCTTTCCAGAGCATTCCATTTAAAAGAACTCTTCACTGTTCGTGCTCTGCTTCCATTATGCTTACACCAGAGGCCCGGAGCGTGAACTCTGTGCACGGGGAGGGCCCCTCCGCCTGGCCAGTTCGATTCCTGATCAGGGCACGTGCCTGGGTTTCGGGCTCCATCCCTGGGAGGAGGCATGCAGGGAGGCAGCAGACTGATGATTCACTCTCACACTGATGTTTCTCTCTCTTTCCCTCTTCCTTCCTCTCTAATCAATTCTTTATTTAATCTAAAAAAAAAAAGAGTGCACAAGAATAATGAGGAATGGTTGGTAGTTCATTGTTTCTTCTACTAGACATTTATATACACTTCTTTATATTTTTTTAAAAAAACTAGTTCCTCTAGGGATTATAATATGCACCTTTAACTTACCAAATTATTCTCTAATATTATTCCATTTTACATATTAAGAATCTTAAAATGATGCATATTATTGTATATGTCATGTTATATGTATTAATACATTTCATTAAGTAGTAATTTCATTTACATCCCCTTCTGATTTTTGCCCTACGTTCTGTTTGCCCTGCATGCGCGCGCGCGCGCGCGCGCACACACACACACACACACACACAGGTGGTATAAATACAACAATACCTTATTATTGCTATGGACAATTAATTTTTACAGGATTTAAGACTAAAAATTAAAATGGTATATTTACCCACATATTTAACATTCCCTGTGCTCTGTATTTCTTCTTGGGATTCAGACTTGTATCTGATATTATTTTCTCTTCGGTATGAAGATCTCCCATTGGTATTTTATTACAATGCATGGCTGCTGGCAACCCTGTCGCTGAACCTTTATCTAAAAATATCCTTACTTCTTCTCGATGACAAATGACTGGTTTTACTGCGTAGAGAATTCTAAGTTGACAGTGTTTCTTTCTGAGCTTTTTGAAGACATCATTCCATTGTCTGGTGGGCTACCCGGCTTCAGACTGCAAGTCAGCCATCACTCTGATCACTGTTCCCTTGGCCCGCAACCAAGGCACATGCCCTTGACCAGAATCGAACCTGGGATCTTTCAGTCCCCAGGCCGACGCTCTATCCACTGAGTCACACGGGTCTCGGCTCTCTGGCATTCTTAAAACCCACCCCCCAATTCCTCAAACCAACGCGCCAGCAGCTTTCTGCTGAGGTCTATTTGCCAGAGCTTGGTGAACTGGGGAATGTCCCTACGAGTGGCTCCTTCTCTCAAGAATCAAATCCACTCGATGTCTGCTTGCTTCTGGCTGCTCTCCTGTGTTTTCAAAGAATGTTTCTAAAATATTTTATCCAGAATTTATACTGTTATTGGTGGGAATGTTATGCTGATACAACATACTCGGTCATCACTGAAAGCCAGACTCTAACTCAGAATGTTTTAAAAAGATTGAAGTGAGTCTTGTTCTTGTACATATTAAATTGATGCTAAAGATACAGCAATTAAAACACTAAGACTTATATGTAAGAGTGTGGAGGCCAATAGATATTCTTGAAAGAGACCTTGTTACTTATTGAAATTTAATATATAATAAATGAAGTATAACAAAGAAATGGGGGAAATTACTTGTCTATTTTTTAAAGGGCACTCTGGAAAAAGTGATGTCTGAAAGTAGTTTCATTTCATATCACTTTATTAATTTCAGATTAAAGGATTAAATATTGAAACATAAAGCGTAAAAACAAAAGTAAAATATGAGTGAATATTTAATTTACTGGTCTGGTGTTTGTAACAAGCTATTGAACCTCTCTCATTTTTTTCCTCAAAGGCAAGAAGATAACAAAAAAACATCTACCACCTAGGGTTTTTGTGATTAAATAAAATAAGGGCACTCCACTCACTGCCTGACACATAATCAGCCCTCAATGAATGTTAGCTGTTGCTATCACTGTTACTGTAATTATTATTCTTTAATAATTTGGGGGGAAAACTCTCTTTCATAAAAATAATAGAGAAAATATCAGAAGATTGATAGATTTGATTATGTGAAAATAATCACTTTTATATATTAAAAACATAAAAGGCAAGGAACAAAGGGGAAAATATTTGCAAACATGACAAGGAATTAGTATTCTTAATACATACAGAGCATTTAAAGATCAAGAAATTAAGCACTAATATCCCAGTAGAAAATAAAGAGTTGAATAAACATTTCTGAGGAGAAATAAACATACTTTAGAAGTTCGGCTGTGTCACTAAGCAAACAAATGCAAACTTGAGCCCCAGAGAGCATCCTGCTGCTGTCGCTGGTGCTCAGTCCTGGACACACTGAGCGCCGAGACGGCACTCCCAGCCCCTGGGAATGAAGCTGGCATGATTAGAAGGGTCAAACCCTATGATTCAATACCTCCTCATTTCAGGAATCCATTTTTGAGGGTTTTCTCTCATTTTTAAATGTAGAAGGATCAGACCCTAGGATTCCATCCTCCTCATTTCAGGAATCCATTTTTGAGGGTTTTCTCTAATTTTTAAATGTAAAAGGATCAGACCCTATGATTCAATACCTCCTCATTTCAGGAATCCATTTTTGAGGATTTTCTCTTTTAAATGTAAAAAATAAGAAAGGAAATAAACTAAGGACTCATTTCAAGAAGCTCAAAGATGCCGAAACCGGTTTGGCTCAGTGGATAGAGCATCGGCCTGCAGACTGAAAGGTCCCAGGTTCGATTCCGGTCTAGGGCATGTACCTTGGTTGCAGGCACATCCCCAGTGGGGGGCGTGCAGGAGGCGGTCGATCCATGTCTCTCTCTCATTCATGTTTCTGACTCTCTGTCCCTTTCCCTTCCTCTCTGTAAAAAATCAATAAATATATATATAAAAAGAAGCTCAAAGAACAGTGGAAACACTCAAACAAAATAGATAAAAGAAGTTCTGTAGAAGAGTGTTTTAAATTTTCAAAGCAGATAAAAGAAATTCTGTAGAAGTGTTTTAAATGTTCAAAGTAGCCACGTTTTTCTTACTGTAAATTTTATTTTATTGTTTTAGAGAGAGAGAAGGGGGTGTGCACTATGTGGTTTCTGCTTTTTAGACCTTGAGATTTTCCTTGTGGCTAATTTATAAACACACCATGTTTATATAAACATACCACGGGTCCTGAAAAACACTGAATATTCCCTGCTTTATGTGTACAAAATTCTATATATTTACACAGCAAACAAGTTTACTAATGATGCTTTCCAATTATTTCATTTATTTTTTGCTTTTTGGTTTGTTAAATTCTGAGGTATGTTACTACCTTCAATTAAGTGGTTTTTAATTTTCCTTGTAGGTTTTTATTGATCCCAGAGAGAAAGGAAGGGAGCGGAGGGAGAGAGAAACATCGATGTGAGAAAGAAACATTGATCGGCTGCGTCCTGCATGCCCCCCTACGCCCTGCAACCCAGGCAGGGGCCATAACTGGGAATCAAACCAGGGACCTTCTGGTGCATGGGCTGATGCTCAACCAACTGAGCCACATCGACCAGGGCTTATATTTTTAATAGCTTTTGTTTAGTATATTGTGACCAAATATTTTTAAATGTAGAAAGCTTCATGGTTATTTCCTTCTAGGTGGAGTGAACTTGGTAATGGCATAAGTTGACAGTTCTTTTTAATATTTTCAGATCTGTTTCACTTGAATGCTTGCCCATCCCATGTCTTCAACTTTCCCACGTTGTCTTATTGTAGGTTTGTCTCTTAAATAGCACAGAGCTGGCCTTGGCTTTGTCCTCAGATTGTATCGGTCTGGGATCTTTTAATATAGGGCTTTTTAAAATTCCATGAATATTTATTGTGTTCGCACTAGTTTTACAGGTTTGTTTGTTTTTCTATTTCCCTTTTCCTGACCTTTGCTGATCTGATCATCTTCCTTTCCCTCTAACTGTGGTTTAAAAGCTCTCAATCTTATTATCTTCTAGAGATGAGCCATAATTTTTCAAATGGGGACATACTATGCATAGTTAATTTTAAGTGCGGGGCTTAACGAATTTGTACATATGCATATACTCTAACCACCACGCAGGCCGAGATCCAGAACACTGCCCAGTACTCCTTAAGACAGTACTCTCTTTCCATCTATACTCTCTTCCATGTAACCACTATGACTCTGGTCACCACTAGTTTTACCTGTTCTTAAACTTTATATAATTATGTGTGTTCTTTTATATCTGGATTCTTTGAGAGTTTTCTAACATCCATGAAGTTGCATAGACTAGTAGTTTATCCTTTTTTCTATGTAATATTTCATTGTGTGTCTAAACCATGAATTACCCATTCTTCTGTTGATGGATATTTTCTCCCAGGTTTTGGTCTTTTTTTTTTTTTTTTTTTTTTTTAGAGAGGTGGGGGGCAGGAGGAGAGGGAGAGAGAGAGAAACATCAATGCAAGAGGAAGACACTGATTGGCTGCCTCCTACATGCCCCTACTGGGGATTAAACCCAAAATCTTGGCGTGTGTCTTACTGGGAATCGAACCAGTAATCCTTCAATGCAAGAAACAACACCTAACCAACTGAGCCACACCACCCAAACCTGCTGCAGATATTCTCGTACCTGTCTTTTCATGGATTTATGTACTCATTTCTTTTAGGTCTATGCCTAGTAATGGGATTGGTGGACCACAAAATAAGCATATATTTAACTTCAGTGGCAAATGCCAAGTAGTGTTTTCAAAGTAGCTACACTCCCTCCAGCAATGAATAGGGGCTACAGCTGTTCCAACATTTGTGTCAACACTTGGCACTCTCCGTCTTTAATTTTAGCCATTCTGGTAGGTATGCGGTGGTGACTTACTCCGGTTTCAAATTATATCACTTTGTGAGTAATAATGCCAGGCACCTTTTTATATGCTCACTAACCACTTGGAAATGCCCTTTAATAAAATACCTCTTCAAGCCTTTTATAGCTTTTAAAAATGGGGTCATTTGGCTTTTTCTTACTGATTTGTAGGAATTCTTTATGTATTCCAGATACAAGATCTCTGTCGGATACATATATATGAACATTTCCTTCTAGTATATGGGTTGCCCTTTCATTTTCTTGTCTTTTCACTTCCTGTATGAACAGAAGTTTTTATTTTTTATATAGTTTTTTTCCTTTTTTGACAGTACATTTTATAGCCAAATTAAGAAATATTTTTTCTACCTCAAGGTCAAGAAGATATTTTGTGTTTTTCTATAAGCTTTATCGATTTACCGTTCTCGTTTGTACATGTGAGCTAAGGGTCAATGTTGATTTTTTCACATGAGTATCTGATTATGCCCGCACCATTTTTTTGGAGCAGTGTCACATTCTGTTCAACTGATTTACTCATCAACATATAATTATAGAAAGCCTCCTAAGTTGGACATTAGAGTTGTAAACAAATCTGTGAACAAATAAGATGTTATTGTCCGCGTGGAATCTAGTGAGCAGTGGCAAGCTGGGTCTGTCAGCCTGAACTTTAGAAAATTCTCGATCTGAGCAAAAATCTCTTTAACTAGTGTCCAGTATCTAGCCACCTCATTACACTAACTTAACAGGAAACTCCAGGTTCTGCTTCAGTTTTTCCCATAGATTGGTGGCTATTGAAGAAAGGAGCAGACCATGAAGAAAACTCACTCCTTTTGATATTTTACTGATTATGAAAGCAATATTCAAAAATTGAAAACAACTGTTTTAATAGAGAAAAGCTGAAAGGAGCCAGATGAGAAAAATCACTTACATGCCCACCATCCAGAAGCAATTACTGTTAATATCTTGAACACAAAACGGAATTACATCTTAGCCTAAGATGCTAAAGCTATGTATACAGTGAAAATTTCGTGGAGTCAAAATTGCTCTTGAAAAGGAAACTTCTAGCTGGACATGGCAGCTTCAACACATAGTTCTGGTTTTTATTTTCATTCATCCTACATTAATGAACATGTTAAAAAAGAACTTCCCATCGGTCCTTAAATGACAGCCAGGGATCACCAGATTTTGAGAGAAACCCTGAAAATGAAAATCAGAGGTCCCAAAACTTCATTAAAAAAACTTAAGAGAAAGCAAACTATTTAGGGAAGAACAGAAATATTCTCAGGAGGGAAAAAAAAAAAGGTATGTTGCACCCAAGAAACAAGACAGAATGCTGGGGGTTGGGGGGAGTCAGGGAAAAAAACACTATTTATTGTAAATTAAAATGCTGGGCAGAAAAACGTTTTCAAGAGAAATATGCATGGAACTGTCCTCTCTTTCTTCTGGATGCCTCCTGAAGGATCTGCCTGAGACTCTTCCTGAGGAGGTACCAACCTTTTTAGAAATTCAAGAGGCTCGGTGCATGAAATTCGTGCAAAGGGTTTGGCCATTTCAGCTGCACTGGCTTGCCTGGGCCCTCTCAGCCCCAGCTTCGTCTGGAAGGTTGTCTCTCTGGAAGGACATCCGGAAGGTCGTTCAGCTGCCCAGTCTAATTAGCATATTATGCTTTTATTATTACAGATGTAGTGGTTTGCTTGATTTCTTTTTTTTTTTTTTTTTTTTTAGCATGATTTGCTTGTAAGCAGACAGTACAGCATGGACATTCCTCTCTATTAATGAAAACCTCTCAGTGTCGGGGCTGTGTGTTCACACTTTTAAGGAGCTTACGGAAGCCTGTAAAAGCTTCTTCTAAACCTTCACTGTGGATTTTCCTGGGGGTTCTCCTTTTCCTGCAGTTTCCTTTTCTCTTTCTCCTCTTTAGCCACGCATTTCTGTCCCGGTTCCAACAACTCAGTCAGTTCCTCAGGAGCCACCTCTAGCAGCTCCTCAATGCACCCTCACCCACATCCGGGTTCAAGTTGTCCGTCACCTCAACTACAGCCCTGTGGGTTTTGCCACCTCCTTGGCAAATCATCAGAAGTCATGGCGACGGGAGTTTTTCAGCTCCGTTACAATCTGATGGGATCACAGTCATATAAGTGACCCTCTGGTGACTGAAACATTGTTATACGGCTCATGACTATATTTAAAAAAATAAGAGGATTAGAAAATCACCATTGAGAAATCCTCATAATAAATTATATGAAGCAACTCTTATGTAGATTCAGCAATCCTCATAATAACTAAGAGTCATTAATGAATGCTAAAAATAGTGGGTAAAAGTTGATGAAAATAAGATATTTACAGTCTCAAAGTATCTCCTCAAAAGACGTTTATTAATTACTAAGGGGAAAATGTAACTTTATAATGCAGACACCTGGGAGATTCCGCCTCAACCAACAGAATGAGTGAAGCCACTAACAGTGGAACAGATCAATGTCACGTGCCTCCTGCCGTGACACAGAATCACTTTTGTGGCTCGTACCAAAAAACGCGACAACTTCATCTCTTCCTGAGACCAAAACGGACAAATCCAATTCAGGTACAGAATACAGAACCGGCCTGTACATCCTGCAGAAATGTCAAGGACACACAAGACAAAGAAAGCCTGAGGGACACTGTTCCAAATTCAAGGTTAAAGAGATACGGCAATCATAAACAACTCGTGGTCTTGGACTGAACGGCGGACTGGAAAAAATATATACGTTTTTTGCTATAAAGGACATTATTAAAATAACTAAATCTAAGGTCTATAGATTAAATAGGATTTTACCAAATTATTTTCTTAATTTTTATATACACATGTGTGATTTTTATGCACACACATGTGTGCGTATGTATATGAGGAAAGGAGAGAAAGGGCAAAAGAAGGAGGAAGGGGGAAGAGAGAGGGAAAGCGTGCAAGGAGGGAGGACAAAGTGGAAAGAGAATATATATGAAGTAAATGTCAACATTTCAGAAATCTGGATGAAAGGTACAAAGGACTACTCTTGCAATTTATTTTAAAATCTATTCTTTATCATACAATATTGTTATTTAAAGAATCACTTCAAATTTGTTTAAACTGTAGAAAAATTAAGTCATTTTCCACAAACAAAATCAGAGGATTCATCACTACATAGCTGCACTAAATGAAATACTAAAGGCGTTTGTCAGACAGAAGGAAAGGATCCTAGATGGAGAACAGGAATACGGGAGGTATAAGGAGGAAAGAAAAGAACAAATATAAAGACATACTGATCATAGAAAACAATATGTAGTGTTTAAAATCTATGTAGTATTAAACTATAAAGAAAAAAAATCCCAAACACCACAAAAGGCAGACAGAAGGTGCCAGAACCGGGTGCTCTAAGGCCTAGCCTGTGGGAAACGGTCAGGATCCTTGCTTACAGGAGTCAGCCAGAGAACGTTCTGTACTCGCTAAGGCAGTGCTTCTCAGACACTGTGGTCTGTAGACCCCTTTAGACTCTCAGAAAGTACGCAGAATCCCAAACTTTTGTTAGTGAGAATCATACATACCTACGGTAAAATCAAAACTAAGAAATTGCAAAGTATCGATTCATTTAACAATTAAAAAATACTTTAAAAAATCACTAGTTTCCAAAACAGATAATTAGAAGAGCAGCACAACCTAACTTTTCTGCAAATCTCCCTTCTGTCAGGCTTAATAAAAGACGACTGGATTCTCGTCTCTGCTCTGCACCCGATCTGTAGTGCTGAGCTGGCTGGGTTAGAGCAAATGAAGAAAACACAACCTCCCATAAATACACAGCGGAGGCAGGAAGCAGCCCTGGCGCAGCTTTCTCAGATAATTGCGGCTGTTCTTCTGAGATCCTACACCAAACCGGACAAGTGGCAGTTTCCTAAGGATTAGCTGCAATGTGGTACAGTATCTGTAACCATATCAATAAACTTACATATCTTATTCCACTAAAACCCATTGGTCTACCTTGCACTTTGGATGGATATTTTCATCATGTGTAATTTTGTAAAATTATGCATCGGTAATATACAAAATACCAGCTCAATAAGGTACACAGAGCTTCCAAAGGTTGACATACTCATACAATAGCAAAAAAAGCACGCATGCGCGGTATATCCCCATCATCTCATCAGATGCTTTAAGTGTCGGGAAACTGCGTACCTCACAGTGGTGGATACACATTTTCTGAAATTCTACTTTCATAAGAAAGTTTACGTTTTATTCATGACCAACAAATAGGACAGCGGTTCTCAACCTGTGGGTCACCTAAGACCATCGGAAAATGCAGATATTTACATCACGATGCATCACAGTAGCAACATTTCATGGTTGGGGGTCACCACCCCATGAGGAAGTGTATGCAAGGGTCGCGGCCTTAGGAAGGTTGAGAACCACTGAAATAGGATATTTCCAGGCTGGCTTTGTTCGTTTTTGAGAAAATGCCTGCCACGTGCTGGAGTCCGGCTTATCACAGCTTCTCTGTCGTCCAGTCCAGTGAAAATGACACCCAGGACAAAAGTGCCCCGTCAGCTCCTACCTCTGGCGATGGCACACACCCCGCTCCTCTGGACAACCCCGGGTCGTCAGGGCACAGCGGAGGTACTTAATGCGCCTTCCCCACTGTGTCCCAGACATTCCCAAGATGCACACTCAAGTGGCTTCGTTTCTACTCTTTCCTCAAGGACACTCTGAAGTGAAATGGGCTTTTTTAAAACTGCAAGTGCACGCAGGAAAAATACAGCGTGAGACCCAGCCAGGCTTTCGCTTTATCACTGCAAATGTCAACGCAGTGAAAAGGCAAGTAATGTCCTCCTATTGGCCCTGGAGATGGTCCTGATCGCACGGAGGGTGGCGATCTGATCGCAGGACAAAAGGAATGCAAGGAACTGTTAACCCTTACAAAGAAATGCTGATCATAATATCAGTTTGTAATTTAAAAACCTCTTTACTTATATCACGGGACACAGTGAAGGATTATCTATCAAATTTGTGAAGAACCCAGTTTCTCACTGTAAGAAAAGAGGAATGTAAATAACATAAGAGATGTAAAGAAATCCTGTAATGTTTTTTTGCATTATGTGCATATGTATACACACATGTATCATGTAAATACAAACAAAACCATGTGCATGCGTATGTGTGCATGTGTAGTTCTGTGCTCTAAAGAAGACAGGAAGTGCAGACAGCCCAGGAGCAATGCACGTAACTAGTGTCCAGATTCTGACTTCTAAGCATCATTCTCACTAAAAGAAACCTCGGGAAAATGTCTGATTCCAGGTTTGGGTCGCAGACAGTACCAGGTACACCTGAGACATTTGTGCCTAAAAGCAAGGGTGCCAGGAGCCAGGTAGGCACCCACTGACCAAACTTGGAACAATGTGCGCATTAAAAAGAAATATGATGCCCTGGCTAGTTTGGCTCAGTGGATAGAGCATCAGCCTGTGGACCAGAGTCCAGCATTTGATTCCGGTCAAGGGCACAAGCCTGGGTTGTGGGCTCCATCCCTAGCAGTGGGCGTGCAGGAGGCAGCCGATCAATGATTCTCTCTCATCATTGATGTTTCTATCTAACTCTCCCTCTCCCTTCCTCTCTGAAGTCAATAAAAATAAAAAAAAAGAAATATGACAAAAATGGGTAATACTGAATATTTAGTGGTATGCAAAAGCAAATGAAAGCAAAAGAGACAGAGGCAGAGAGAGGGAGGAGGGCAGGTGAGAAAGCTCTTTTTTACAGAATACTGGGTAATTATTTGGAAATAATGAAGTTAGAAAGTTACCATTTTTAAAATCACCATTAGTTGGTTCAAACAAGGACCTTCCACCAATGCTAAATCCGCCAAATGAAAGGCTGTTGAGTAACAAGATCACGTGACCTCCCAGAAGCACGTCTCAGATTACTTCTTCAGTACAAAGGGGAGCATGCACCTTCACAAAGGGGGCATCCGGCAGTCACCTCGTTATCCAAATGGCCACCTCAGCCTCGCTAATGGGGAGAACCCGACACTGCCTGCCTCCTGGTGTGGCCCAGGCACAGGCAGTCACAGGCACTGTCACAGGCACAGTCACAGGCACTGTCACAGGCACAGTCACAGGCACACAGCATCGTTCTGCAGGCCTCTTGCCAAGAATGTCCTATCTGACTGATAAAGCGGAGGCAATGGGACGACCCCACAATGTGTGATATTCTCTAAAACTGGCCACTTCTGAAATGTCAATGACAAGTGAACAGAACAGGCAGGAGGACGGCTCTGGAGGAGGAGCGAGCAGGGCAGTGCCCTGATCAGAAGCTACAAAAGAATTGTAGGAGCAACTGGGAAATTAGACATGGAGTATATCATAGGTGGTTTCATGAAATTAGTTCATTTTCTTAGGTGTGATAATGTGGTGTTATATGGCAGAATGTCCTATTTTAGGATATATATGCTGAGGTTATTTGGGTTGAAGTGTCAAGATACTGGCAACTTTTAAACATTGAAAGAGAGGGGGGCGAGGGAGGGAGAGGGAGAGTTAGAGGAAGAGGGAGAGGAAAAAGAATGAGAGACAACTAAAGCAAATTTGGCAAAATGTTAACTTGGAACTTGGATAAAAGGTATCTGGGTGTTTACTGCACCATTCATTCGATTTAATATACATTTGAAATTGTTCCACATACAATGATGGAAACAATCGGGCCTGAAAGAGTATGAGCAGACAGGATTTGGTCCCGTAAGAAATGAGGGACAGCCAGCCAGCGTGGGTCAGCGTTGAGTGTAGACTATGAACCAGAAAGTCACGATTCAATTCCCAGTGAGGGCACAGGCCCAGGTTGTGGGCTCAATCCCCTGTGTGGGGCGTGCAGGAGGCAGTCGATCAATGATTCTCTCTCATCAATGATATTTCTCTCTCTCCCCCTCCCTCCCTCCGTGAAATCGATAAAAACATATATTTTTAAAAAAGAAATGAAGGACTGCCCGAAGTTTCTGAGCAGGCCAGAGCAGCACCAGCGGAGTCTGAGTCTCATCATCGGGGGGCTGGGCACAGAGGGCACCAGGAGTGGCGAGACGGGCACACAGCTCCCGGCCCCGAGTTAATAAAATGACCCCTCTGCTCCATCCATTACCATAATCTGTCTCCGGGTGAGAGTAACAGCCGCCTGGTGACACCGAAGCTGCCATTAGCAGCCTTGTCCTTGAGGCAGGGAAGGTCTCTCTGTTTCCGAGGAATAAATAGTCACTTTCGCCGTCCCTCAGTGTTCATGTTTCCGGTCCTCTTTCAGCCCAAAACCTGCCCGTGCGCTCCCAGCTCCCCGTTTGCCAGAGGGGCTGCCCCGCCCCTCACGCCCCTCTCCACGCCGGTTCACACCGGCTGCAGCAATCATGGCCTAGCCATCTAGCTCCTGGCCAAGTGCCTCTGGAGGTCACGGCCACTGTCTTTCAGCTTTTCTGTCTGGGGAGGGACAAACAGAAACAACACAAGACTTTCTCCTCTAATGCAAGGCTGCTATAAGCAAATCAAACCATTTTGGCCAAAGAATAAATATTAGCTAAAAGAGGTGAAAAGCAGAGCGCCCTGGACAGCAAGCATCTAGGGATTATTATGATGATGATGATGATTTCTTTCCTATGCCTATGCCCTTCGTTTCTAAATGAACGCTTGAAGAAAAGGAGGCAGCGAGCTCATAACCATTTTACCTCCTGGAGCACCTGGGTTTAATTACTCCTGTTCTGGAAGGCCCAGCCAAAATGGTAATAAAGTCACAGAACACTGGAAAGGGAAATATGATTTTCACATGATGTGCTACTGAGAAAACCTAAGAGAACCGATAAGAACAGTTAGTACCATTAAAAAATATACAATAAGCCCTAGACGGTATGGCTCAGTGGATAGAGCGTCGGCCCGCAGACTAGAGGGTCCCAGGTTGGATTGTAGCCGAAGGCACAGGCTAGGGTTGCCAGCTTGACCAACTCCCCACCTCCAACCCAGTTGGGGGCATGCAGGAGGCAGCCAATCAATGATTCTCTCTCATCATTGATGTTTCTATCTCTCTATCTCTTTCTCTCTGAAATCAATAAAAATAGATATATTAAAAAAAAAGAATACAATAAGATAATTTTAAGCACACAGAAATCAATAACCTTCCCAAATATTAGCAAAGATCAATTAGAAAAATATAATGAAAATAAAAGCCCTATAGCAACAACAATAAATAAAAAACTTAGAATTAAAGGAAACATGTAAAAACTATGCAAGAACTATCTAAATATGTTATGCTTAAAACATGTTCCATCCATGGATGGAAAAACTGCATATTTAAAGGTGCCAATTCTTTCCAAAGTAGTTTCTACACTGAATGTAATGATAATCAAAATTCCAAAAAGGATTTTATTTTTGATTGGCTATGGTAGGAGTGGATGAGATCAAGGAGATGTGATAAAGCGATTGTAAACCAAGTTTAGAAGTAGACAAGGGCCAGAAAAGCCAGGAATATTCTAACAGAGAAACAGAAGAGTACAACTTACAGTAACAGGTAATGTGTAATAATCTGCAATCATACAAACCACCAAAAGGGGTGTCCAGAAGGAGACCAGTCGTCCTCAGCACAGAACAGTGTGCCAACGAACATCACACACGCTAAGGGGACATGTGAAATGAGTGGGGGCAGAAATAAATTGTTCAATAAATGGCGCTAAAACCATCAGGCCGGTCACAGGAAAAAATAAAGTTATATCCCCCGACGCTCTACTAACAACAAAATAAAGTCCATAAAAGAAAACTAAAACCATAAAAGAAAGCAGTGGGTGAGTGATTGTGAGCTCTGGAGGTTGTGGCTGAGCGCACTGCAGATTTAAATGAAAGCCACCCCACTCTGTAACCCAGGGTTCCAACTCTAGGGTTTTTACCCTAAAAAGGGTCATCACAAAAGAAAATTCCTTTATCAGGGATATTAAGGTGAAAACGGAAAATAATCTAGATGCCCATCAAGGAAACTGGTTAAAACAGATTATGGAATACTAGAAGCCCGGTGCACGAAACTCAGCCTGGCCTGCACCCCCTCCAATCCGGGACCCCTTGGGGGATGTCCAATCCTAGATGGGGCCTAAACGAGCAGACATCCCCCCCACAATCCGGGGCTGCTGGCTCCTAACTGCTCCTAACCTGACCACCTGCCTGATTGCTCCCAACCGCCTCTGCCTGCCGGCCTGATCACCCCCTTCTGGTCCCCTGCAGGTTTGGTTGCCCCCTAACTGCCCCCCTGCTCATCTGGTCACCCCCTAACTGGTCCCCTGCTGGTCTGGCCACCCTCTAACTGCCCCCCTGCCAGCCTGATCATCCCTAACTGCATCTGCCTCAGCCCCTGCCACCATGGCTTTGTCCAGAAGGAAGTCAGACATCTGAGAGATTGGTCTAACTAGCATATTATGCTTTTATTAGTGTAAACTAGAGGCCTGGTGCACAAAATTCCTGCATGGGGGTGTGTCTCCCTCAGTTCAGCCTGCACCCTCTCCAATCTGGGACCCCTACTGGGATCGGGCCTAAATGGGCAGTTAGACATCCCTCTCACAATCCAGGACTGCTGGCTCCCAACTGCTCACCTGCCTGCCTTCCTACTTACCCCTAACTGCTTCTGCCTGCCACCCTCTAACCACTCCCATGCCAGCCTGATTGATGCCTAACTGCTCCCCTGCCAGTCCAATTGTCTCTAACTGCCCTCCCTGCAGGCCTGGTCCCCCCCAACTGCCCTCCTTTGCAGGCCTAGTCCCTCCAACTGCCCTCCCTTACAGGACCTAGGTCCCCCCTAATTACCCTTCCCTGCAGGCCTGGTCACCCCTAACTTCCCTCTTCTGCAGGCTTGATCACCAACAACTGCCCTCCCTTGCACACCTGGTCCTTCCCAACTTCCCTCCCCTGCTGACCATCTTGTGTGTTTGAAGTGATGGTCAATTTGCATATTACCCTTTTATTAGATAGGATAGAGGCCTAGTGCATGGGGGGGGGGGCTGGTTTGCCCTGAAAGGTGTCCGGGATCAGGGTAGGGGTTCTCTTGGGGTGTGGGGCATCCTGGGCGAGGGGCCTGTGGTGGTTTGCAGGCCAGCCACGCCCCCTACTGACCCAAACAGAGACCAGGGCTGCCTGGAAGCAAGTATCTGGGATTTATTTATCTGCCATAATTGAAACTTTGTAGCTTTTGAGTGGAGGCCAGGGCCAACCAGGGGGGCAGGAAACTTGGCTTCCTCCATCGCCAGGGGCAATCCAAGCCTCCTGCTTGCTCCAGCTCCGTGGCAGCTGCCATTTTAGTTGGGTTAATTTGCATACTTGCTCCTGATTGGCTGGTGGGTGCAGCAGAGTGATGGTTCATTTGCATGTTTCTCTTTTATTAGTGTAGATATGCTCAGCAGAATATCAGGCAGTAATTAAAACTGATGATAAAGATCTGTATTACTGGACATGAACTATGCCCAAGATGACGCATCAAGTAGAAAGAGAAGGGGGGAAAAAAAAAAAAGGATGGGAGGAAGAGAGGCAAAACCCAGGGTGATTTTTAAATGACTTCAAGGTAGGACCCAACAATTCCAACAGAAGCTAAAAGGCAGAGAGAGCTCTCCCCTCAGCTTCCAGATCTGTGTCTCCTTTCTCCCCGGTCCCCCCTTTCACAGATGCTTCCAGGTGCCTCAGTCTCTCAGCCTCTAAAGTGGAGATAAAAAACACAAGTGCCACCATCACCCCCTGCGCTGTCCCCAGGGTGCCCTGAGGACTAATTAGCGGTATTTGTGAAGCGTGTTGCTGTGCTGAATTATTACAGAAATTTTCCATCAGGCTCCTCCGCTCTTCAAAGTTCTTAAGCCAAACTAGAGAAGTTTTGATGAAATGCCCCAAAGGCAAGCGAGCCCGGTAATGAGGAAGCAGAGGCAACACCCGGCCACTCCCGCTCTCCCCACCGGGGTGAGCAGGCCGGTTTCATCAGCGCTCCCCCGGGATGAAGCCAGGACACGCTGCCCCTGGCCTCCCGGGACGATCATCACACTGCAACCCGCGTCCCCAGGGCTGCTCATTAGTACAGTGGTACCTTGAGATACGAGTTTAATTCCTTCCGTAACCTTGAGGCGTGGGAAACTATGAGACGCTCGAGTCGAGGTAAACTGGTGGGTTGTGTGCAGCCGGCCAATCCGAGCGATGACTCCTATCTCAAATGTTGCTCGTATTGCAAAGCAAAAATCCCTCACTCGACGGCTCGTATCTCAAAAATCTCCTATGTTAGGGCACTCGTATCTCGAGGTACCACTGGATAATAGAAATGCTTCTCGCTCACAGAGACAGACAGACCGAGCCCAAAAGGAAGACATGTGTATCAGGACCCCCAGTCACTCCAGAGCCCCTCCCTAAGGAGGGTGCAGGGACCCACGTGCACGCTCCCCTTTGCCACGTGTCGGCCTATCTTGTGGGATTCTGATGGCGGCTGCCAAGCTCTGGGAATATCCCGGGAGACACGGACAGGGCACTGACAGTACCACACCCTGCGGGCAGGGGACAGAGACAGGCTGTGCCACCATAGGGGCAGGCGGACACGCTGCATCCCCATCATTCCCACAAATCCCGACACTGCCCCACGCCCAGGATCCTGCCAACAGCAGTGAACGCTGGCAAGGGCATCGTGTGGGGAAGGCCAGCTGTAAGCGTCCCTGGGTCAGTGCTCAGCGGAATGCCCACGCTGGGTCATGAGTGCCAGCCCGGTAACTTGGTCCTGGTGTGTGTGCCACGCACCTTCTTCACAAGTATTCTGCTTCCTTCCTTCCCCTACCTCCCGTCTCCCTTTCTCCTTCCGCGTCGCTCTGTCTCTCAAGTCTATTCCTGTGCGTCCCGGGGGCCGCGATGAAGCAAGTTCTGCCGTTTCTGATGCAACAGCCGCCACCGGTGAGGCCGGGCCCCTGGAAACCTAATGAAGAGCAAGGCAGCGTGTGCTCCTCCGGACAGCGCTCAGGCGCTGGAACACGTCACCCCCGGGCCTTCTCGGTAAGCACGGCCCCGGGGCCCGCACCCTCAGTGTGCACACACACGCACGCACATACACACACGCGGGCATTCACAACACTCGCACACGTAGCCGGCTCTGCTCTTGCACCTCAAAAACAGACTGTTTAACTGTTCTGGTCGCTGAAGATCAGAGCCCTAATTTCAGACACATAGCTCCCTGGCTTGTCTCTCTCATGTAAAACGTTCTGGAAGGTTCAATGCAGCCCTTTAAGTGCTGTAATAAGAGTGCTTTTGGGGGGTTTCCTTTAACATTTTTCCCTCTTGTTTTATACTGAAAGCCATTTTTTTTAATACGTTTTATTGATTTTTTACAGAGAGGAAGGGAGAGAGATAGAAAGTCAGAAACATCGATGAGAGAGAGACATCGATCAGCCGCCTCCTGCACGCCCCACAGTGGAGATGTGCCCGCAAGCAAGTACATGCCCCCGACCGAAATCGAACCTGGGACCTTTCAGTCCACAGGCCGACGCTCTATCCACTGAGCAAAACCGGTCTCGGCTGAAAGCCATTTTTAACAGGTTTTTCTCTACCATTTCCCCATCCTCCCCCACTACACGTGTAGGGGAGGAAGAAGGAGAAAGACGCTTTAAGTCAATGTCTTAGTTCAGAAGTGAATGGGTAACCATACCAAACATCTAAGCCTATTTATTTAAAAACCTCTTTAATTTAATGTTTTTAACTAAGAAAAACAAAGGCAGAGGGAGCGGTAAAAGCCACCAAATGGACTACAACAAAGGCGATCTGGGGCAGAAAGGGTCTATGAGAGACTAGGCAGGTCCACAAGGTAGGCCAGGGGTAAGTTACTGGGGGTCCGTGGTCTCACTGAGGGGGTGGGGGGTGACTTCCAAGATGCCCAGCGCACGCTTTAGAGCCACCCCCAGCCAAACAAGGAGGCTGCTTTCCCTGGGGAGGCTGGACCAAGGCCAACCGAGCAAGACACCTTCAGAGAAGAAGCTTGAGATCTACCGTATTTTCCGGCGGATAAGACGACTTTTTAACCCAGGAAAATCTTCTCTAAAGTTGGGGGCCGTCTTATACGCCGGATGTTATCTTATAGAGCGGGTATATCCCAAACTCTATATTTTAACTGGAAAGTTTGGGGTCGTCTTATACACTGGAAAATACGGTACTTTGAAAAAACAACTCTATAACTGCTGTGCTTTTCAAAACTGTAGATCCCAATTCACGGCCGAGGCAGGTCCACTGGTGCCGAGGCCACGGGCAGGATGAGCGGTCGAGCTCTGAGGCTGCTGTCTTGGGGGACCCGCGGCTGCAGCCTGAGCCCTGGGGGGCTGGACCAGCACCAGAGGGGCTGGAAGACGGAAATGCTCCTCTCATCCTCTCATCCTTCCTGCAGTGACCTGACCCAGTCCAGGCCGGCACCTCTGCGGCTGCTCTGGATCCCCCAGAAGTCCTGTGATTACTAAGCAGGCCTCTCCCGCCTCCCGCTGCTGGAGCCTCTGACCTCCGCCTGCCTCCGCTCCCGGACAGTGTGACCCCGGACTCACTGCCTTGCCAGAGAAGGCCCTGTGCCACCAGGAAGCCAATCCACATGCGGGGGCAGGTCACTGTCACCGTCGTGTCACGCAGGGCACGGGGAGGCCTGACACCCGTGGGGGCCGCATGGGCAAAGCCGGCTGTCATGGGAAGACTGTGGAAACCCCCGCAAACACAGCCTGCCCTTCCTAACTCCAGAAAGAGCAAATAGGGGCGGGTGGCGGAGGGGAGAGGCACTGGCGCCCAGTGCCCGGTGGCAGGGAGGGCAGCATGGTCCTCGGGAGCCGATGCAAGAGCGCCTGCCTCCCAGACACCATCCCCTTTCTCCGGAGCCACGAGATCCAGTGAAACCCCTAACGGTGGCTGTGCAGAGAGCAAGCCTAGCGGTCACCCTGTGGGGCACCTTTGAAAGCCAGGAGGCCTGCGCTGTGCATCTTTTAAAATATATATATTTTATTGAATTTTTACAGAGAGTTAGAAACATCGATGAGAGAGAGACATTGATCAGCTGCCTCCTGCATGCCCTCCTTTGGAGATGTGCCCACAACCAAGGTACGTGCCTTTGATCAGAATCGAACCTGGGACCCTTCAGTCTGCAGGCCGATGTTCTATCCACTGAGCCAAACCGGTTTTGGCTGCGCTGTGCATCTTGATGCCTGAGGGGGACACCGCCTGGCCGTGGCGTGGCGGCTGCCTGATCACCAGCCATGATGCAGGTCTCCAGGGTTTCCGTCTCAGCCTTCTCTCCCTCCCGCTGTCTCCACCTCCTGGTCCCGCCCTCCCTCCACGCCTGTTCTCCTCCAGGCCAGCTCCGCAGGCCAAGCACCTGGATAGTAAGCCAGGCTCCTCCCTCTCCTCATGCCCCGTCACCTGGTTCTCCCTAACCCATCCTCTCCGTCCCCACAACTGCCCTGTTCACCCATCCTCCGCACCTCAATTACTGCAGCGAACTCTCAGCTGCCACCTGCCTTCAGAGAGCGCTTTCTGAGTACAAACACCACACGCTGCTCTTCTACACAAACTCTCCAATGGCTTCCCACTGCCCACTGAAAGGTCCCAGGTTCGATTCCGGTCGGGGGCATGTACCTTGCTTGCGGGCACATCTCCACTGTGGGGCGTGCAGGAGGCGGCTGATCGATGTCTCTCTCTCATCGATGTTTCTGACTTTCTATCTCTCTCCCTTCCTCTCTGTAAAAAATCAATAAAGTATATTTAAAAAATAAAAAATAAAAAATAAATCAATAAAACACACATAAGGCCTCACCCCCAGCCACCCCTCCAACCTATCGGCCTGTTTCCTGAAATCCGCTGGGCCACGCTGCCTTGGACCCTATGTTCCATCCCATCTCTGCGTGAGATAAGTCACCACTGCTTCCCAAACCTTAAATACAACTAACCCTCTCAGAGGACTCCTATAAAGACAACTTCATCTGACTCCTTGTTAAAGCAACCCTCCCCCACTAGTCCTCCTCCCCCACACAAACTGACTCCACCCCGTGCCGCTCCCCACCTACCTACCATAGGCCCCGCAATGCCATCACCCCTACTACAGCTGCTTGCATATCGTGACACCTCACTCGAGTGCAAACATTAAATCTCATTTTTGTATTTTCCGTGCTCAGCACAAATATCAGAGCATGAGAGAAATGTATGATTAATAAGTGATTAGTGACTGGATGGATGGATGGATGGATGGATGATTTTTCCACTGCATCATTCTGCCTCTGTGTGTGGAATTGTCTGGGAACTAGCAATTTATACCAACACATATGTAGATCTACAGAGAATAGACACCTGAAAAGGAGCAACAGACCCAGAGCAAATTACTCCAAAAAGCAGACCATTTTAAAACGTTTGTGTTTTATTGACATGCGCCTTATAACTTCCTGATTAAGTTTTTGTTAGACTCCCATTGAAATTATTATCATCCCTGATCCCACATGGGTTGGAAAGGAAGCAGAGCTACAGAGAAGCAAAGGAAAGCAGGTTTAAGATTCAATGTTGGGCCGAGACCGGTTTGGCTCAGTGGATAGAATGCTGACTTGCGGACTGAAAGGTCCCAGGTTCGATTCGGGTCAAGGGCATGTACCTTGCTCACGGGCACATCTCCACTGTGGGGCGTGCAGGAGGCGGCTGATCGATGTTTCTCTCTCATCGATGTTTCTGACTTTCTATCTCTCTCCCTTCCTCTCTGTAAAAAATCAATAAAATATATTAAAAAAAAAAAAGATTCAATGTTGGTGGTGAACATCCGCAAGCTGAGAACTCACCGGACCCGGGTACTCTGGGTTTGCCATGAAACCCTTTTAAACAAATAACTACCATTTCCTCCAAGCAAACAGAGTAATTACAGCAAGGCCGCGCTAGCGTTCAGCAGCGGCCGGGCCATACATTAACCGCCCGGAACCGCCTCGGGATGGTCTGAGAGCCCATCTGTGCTGGGGCAGGGCCGCCTAATGCACCGAGGCCGGCGCTCCGGGGAGTGACATCCCGGCTGATGGAGGGGAGCTCTGCTCGGCGGGGGGTTCGACTCCCGAGAGTGGATCTTAGAGGTGAGGCACCGAGGCGCAGGAGAAAGTCGATTTAATTTGTTTAATATCATAAAAAGGGACATTTCCACATGGACAGCAAGGACATGAATATCATGTGTGTATGGCAGAATTATAAACGCATTTTTGGCGAAATTCAATAAAGCTGATTCTACTGCATAAGGTCAGCAATTTACTCTAAAAAATGATATCATTGCAACTTTTAATATAACCCATGTATTTGCTGCAAGATGCTCGGGAAGATTGTGTAATGTAACCATTCGACCTCGCCGCTGGAGCACAGCTCACCTTGTTTACCCTTTCCTGTCCTGACGGAGCCCTCGTTCAGAACAACAGTCAACAGCATTTACTGACAGAGTCAGGTCCAAGTCTCCTCTTCCCAGGGCTAAGCACAGACCCCTGGCTGAGAGCCCTCGCGGAAGGCAGCAAGGAAATCTCCAGAACGGAACAAACTCAAATTATTTTCACCTTCTAGTCTCGATCAGAGCAATGTATGGAAAGGCGTGGATGACATAATCTCCATGGCCACTCTAGACTTTTCTTTTTTTTTTTTTTAATATATTTTACTGATTTTTTACAGAGAGGAAGGGAAAAAGATAGAGAGTTAGAAACATTGATGAGAGAGAGATATGGATCAGCTGCCTCCTGCACAGCCCCCTCTGGGGATGTGCCCGCAACCAGGATACATGCCCTTGACCGGAAAAGAACCTGGGACCCCCCCCAGTCTGCAGGCCGATGCTCTATCCACTGAGCCACACCGGTTTCGGCTGTTTTTTAATATTTTTTTTATTGTTTTCAAAGAGGAAGGGAGAGGGAAAGAGAGATGGAAACATCCATGATGAAAAAGAACCACTGATCGGCTGCCTCCTGCACGCCCCTTATGAGGGGTCCAGCCCACAACCTGGGCATGTGCCCTTACCCAGAATCGAACCTGGGACCCCCAGTCTGCAGGCCGACGCTCTATCCACTGGGCCACACCGGTTTCGGCTCTAGGCTTCATTTCTAATCGTGTGATTCTTCCAGGAGAGAACCCTGGTCCACAGCAGCAGGCGCCCTGAAATTCAGCTCAGTGATGACGGAGGCCTGGGCCTCAGATGCAGGGGATCCCGCCATTCTCCATGCTCACGTGCACAACACTTTGAGGAAATAACTTGCGTTAACATGAAGATTAAGTGAGCAAATGTGAGAATGCTTTTAAACTCTGAAGCAAAGTACATGTGAGAACGGTTATGACTCCGTCTGCCTCTGATCATCTCGGCCGGGTTATGAATGACAGTAGCTGTGCTGCTGTGGTTTCCACGGTCTCATCGCCAAGTCCTCGGAGGGCCTGGACCTCTGTGCCCTCACGCCACTCGGCACGGCGCTGGGCAAGCAGCAGACCGCGAGTGCGTGGGGAGCAGGGCTGGACGTGGCCGCTGGTGGTTATGAAAAATCCGAGATCCGGGGATATAGACTCGGCAGAACCACTTATTATTTTCACTGGCGTCTCCAGATGGGAGCGGGTGTGATGGTCCTCTGACTTCCACTGACAGCCACACTCCCACCATCCAGTCAAGCCCCGTTCCTGCCTCAAAGCCTGGGAGCTGGCTGTCCCTCTGCCAGTGCTCCTCTTCGTGGCCCGGTAAAAGCGACCCACCCTCGGCCCCCCTGCCCTCCCAATATTCCCTGTCATAGCACTTTAGCTGTGACAATTCTGCACATCTCACATTTCCGGGGGAGTCTGTGCCCACTCCAAACACGGTCTGTTTTATTCACCATTTATCCTCAGTCCCAGGGCCAGTCCCGGGCCTTGTAAAAAATATGCACCAGTAGCTACTTTGACAACCTGATGGATTAGTGAAAATCTTTCCAAAATCAGGTATCACAGTCTCCCAAACAACAGTGCTATTTCCTATTATTTCTAATTTAGTATTTTGCTTCTTTTTTTTCGAACGGCTTAGAGGAAAGGCTTTGATTAAAGGGAAAAAAAAGTAAGTAAACATCAGAAATGGGCTCAAAAGAGGTCATCATGAAACTCCATATTTATTCTCTTTCAATGACGCCCTGGACAAATTAGCTCCGTTTGTGCGTTAAACCGCTTTTTCCAGCCGCCTCCTCTTCAAACTCAACCTGTGTTCTTTGGGGTCAAGACCCCCGCTTTTGCAATTAGAATAATTTAATTGACAATTCTGCTTGCGCCTCTCCAAGCAGCAGAAGGCCTGGCTTCGCTCTGCAGCTTCCAGGTTCACACTGTCCGCGGTCCAGCGTCTCCTTGTTAAAGCCACAAACTAAGCCCGTTCCTGCGCGCCTGAGGTTTCCCTGAAAAGGTGACATTTATGCGGCTGTGATATTTAATTTATCACAGAGGGTCAGGATTTCCCCCCTGAAATGCCATAAGAGGGTCAACTTCAACTTTAGGAATGAAAGCCTTTCCATCATTTAACAAACTGACAATCTTCACAGAATTTCAAGACCACATACTACTTACTAAAGACAATCTCCCCAACAGTCTAATTACAGAAAGATTACTTTAAGGGGCTTTAAAGCTAAAAAGAATAATTAACAGTAAGAGACTAGAGCGCTCCTAAGGCCTCTGTCTGATGAAAGGGGTGAGATCCGAGAGGATTCGCTTCTATCAGATTGTCTTAGAAACCTAATACAGGTCTCTTTAAAGTTGGAAGGGAAAAATGAGCAGTTGTATTCAAGTCTCAGCAAAATTTACCCATCATTCTATTTACTCTGCACAAAAAAATGCAAAGGTGATAAAGCTGTCGACTGACCGACCTAGCCAAATGTAAATTTTAAATAAAAGCACACTAACTTACACTTTAAAAAATACAGCCACTCCAACACACACACACACACACACACACACAGCAATGGCAGCAGATAAATTCCTTTTTATAAGGCATGGGCTCAAAAAATGTTAATAAAGCAATGGATTGCCAAATGAATACGCTGCAATATTTTAAAGTCTTTCTAATTATAGTCCAATCAACATAAAATATTTTCCAGTAGAGATCGCCTTATGTTGTACCGTATGTTAACTTTCAGAAGCCCCTGCTCCCACGTTTTCCAGCAGCTTCTCTAAACCCACATATCATGCGGTCCCGGTGGTGGCACTCCCTCGCCCGCCCCGGCCAGATAAATCTCATCAGAACTCCCAGGCCTCGGCGGGGCAGAAAGGAGTGACAAGCAGACTCAAAGCCTCTCCGAGAACCACTGGTGACACCGAACACGTCAATGTTTATCTCTCGGACCGACTGGAGAGTCATCGCCACGGCTTTTGTTAACAATTCAGGGCCCAGTTCTTCTAGAAACAACAACAACAGTTGCCTGAGAAAGTCTGCGTCCCTCGTGTATACACACAATGTGCCGTGCTGAATGGACCGCTTTAGCTTTACAATAAACCACTGCCACCTGCTCGGACGGAAAGCATGAGCCCGCGTTGGCTGACATTTCTTATTAGCGGGCTCTGGAGCAAAATGAACGCTGCCCTCCTCTCCTCCTCTTCAGGGCTGTTTATCTAAATGGCCTGAAACATCCCAAGTTAAGCCGGTGGTGAAGGACTGTGGGAGACGTGGGCCCGTACTGTTTGGGGACAAATCTGTGGATCTTTTTCCTTCTATGGTTCCTCTGCCAGCACTCAGCATCCACCCCTACCCTTTCCAGTGTGCCTTCTGGTACCAGAGAGGCTGGGACACCAACAGCTACCCTTCCCAGACTCCCGGGCAGCGAGAGTTAGGCTCCCGGGCAGCGAGAGTTCTGGAAGGGAATTGGGTGCCCCCAGCTCAAAACCCTGGGGTACCCCACGGGGGAGAACATGAAATGGTGCGTCTGCTTTCAAAAGCAGTTTGGAAGCGTCTTAGAGTCAACATACACCTACCATCTGACCCAGACATCCACCCCTCGAGGGAATAGGAATTTTATGTTTCTTCAAAGACCTATTCACAAATATTCATAGCAGCTTTATTTCTTTAAATATATTTTTACTGAGTTCAGAGAGGAAAAGAGAGGGAGAGGGAGAAGAAACGTCAATGATGAGAGAGAATCACTGATCAGCTGCCTCCTGCACGCCCCCTACTAAGGATCAAGCCTGCAACCCCTGGCCCAACCCAGCTAATTGCACACACGCCTGTGCATAAGCCTCCCTTACAACACCCTTCCCACTCTGCTCTGACCATCTACGCCCACTGAGCTACTTGGAAAAGAGTGTGTGTACTGGATGCTGTAAGACTGAAGACAGGCCCGGCCGGTGTGGCTCAGTGGTTGAGCTTCAACCTATGAACCAGAAAGTCACAGTTCAATTCTCAGTGAGGGCACATGTCCGTGTTGAGGGCTCAATCCCTAATGTGGGGCATGCAGGAGGCAGCTGATCCATGATTCTCTCTCATCATTAATGTTTCTATCTTCATCTCTCTCTCCCTCTCCCTTCTTCTCTGAAGTCAATACCAATATTTAAAAAATAAATTAAAAAGACTGAAGACAGCCGAAACCGGTTTGGCTCAGTGGATAGAACATCGGCCTGCGGACTGAAAGGTCCCGGGTTTGATTCCGGTCAAGGGCATGTATCCTGGTTGTGGCACATCCCCAGTAGGGGGCATGTAGGAGGCAGCTGATCGATGTCTCTCTCTCACCGATGTTTCTAACTCTCTATCCCTCTCCCTTCTTCTCTGTAAAAAAAAAATCAATAAAATATATTAAAAATTAAAAAGACTGAAGACAAAAAGCACTGCAGATAAACACTGTTCTCTAGTTGGTGATGCCACATAGTTAGCAATCCTGAAGCTACTTCACATGATACTCGAGTTGACCAGATACCTAAATCACAGACTCAAGAATAACCGAGCCCCTCTGAAACTGTTCTCCATGTCTTCTGCTTGCAGGGTGCACCCACTCGCTCGCTCCTTCATTCGTTTCTGGTGGAGGCTGGCTAAGCCGCGCGCTGCGTATGCTGGGAAGTGAGACGTGGCCACTGCCTTGAGGAGCCCCCAGTGCGGTGAGCTTTACCCGCTGGCCTCTCCCCATCTGACCTGGCCGCCTTCTGGCTGGATCCACACAGGCCTCCTTGGGGAGCACCCGCACCATCCCCGCAGCCTCCGGAGGAGCCTGCGGCACCAGAGACTCGCTTTTCTCTGGGGAAGCGCCTACCGCAGTGCCACCCTGCACACAGAGGCACTGAGTAAAGGCGGACCCCCTCCCCGGTGCCCGGGACCATAAAATGCCCAGCAGTGACAGAGAAAACGAAGCTGCGTACTGCATCGGAAACAGAGAACCCAGATCCTGAAGCTTCCCGTGTCTTTAAATATTTGGAATCAAAAACTAAATTTATGAGCCCATGTCCCTTCAGAAACAGGTTAATAGGGTTATTTTAGAACGAAAGCATTTGTCATGTAACCGGTGACCACAATGTCCTCTCCGAGTCCAACTCTGTGCCGTGTTCCTAAGAAGTCGCTGTGCTGCCTTTTTGCTCTCGTTCACTTTTTCTACCCAGAAAAGAGTTTCCTATTCTCTTTGGGGGACACAACCTCCTGACATTTTAAGCAAGAAGAATATACCCTGGTCTGCTCACCGTACACAACACGCTTTTATTTTAGCGAAGTGCCAAGCTAACACGCGTCCAACAATGTCTACACAAGAGCACGTTCACTGCAGCATCGTTTGAAACGACAAAACGGAAGAATCAACCTCTATGTTCACTAACTCGGGACTGCTTAAAAGAAACGAGGAGCCGAAACCGATGTGGCTCAGTGGAGAGAGTGTCGGTCTGCGGACTGAAGGGTCCCGGGTTCGATTCTGGTCGAAGGCATGTGCCTTGACTACAGGCACACCCCCAATGGGGGGTGTGCAAGAGGCAGCTGATCGATGTCTCTCTCTCTCATCGATGTTTCTAACTCTCTATCCCTCTCCCTTCCTCTCTGTAAAAAATCAATTAAGATATATTAAAATAAAAAAATAAAGAAGTGATGAGGCGCATATAACGGAACACTGCGCAGCCACTGGAGAGAGAAGCAAACCTGTGTACCGGCTGGAATGGCTGCCAACACATAATGCCGAGTGTGAAGGTGAAGTGTAAACTGCTCCCGTGTATTAACAGGGTTTGTGTGTTTGTGGGGGGAGTAATAGACGTTGGCACGCTTTTCCATGGACACATTACCTCTGGAATGATGCGGAGGAAACTGGTAATACATCCTCTGGGAAGAAGAGCGGCGCTGAGAGAGAGGAGGAAGAGTTCTTTTTCACGGAGATCCTTCTCTTTTTTTAAAATATATTTTATTTATTTTTCATAGAGAGGAAGGGAGAGGGATAGAAAGTCAGAAACATCGATGAGAGAGAGACATCGATCAGCTGCCTCCTGCACACCCCACAGTGGAGATGTGCCCGCAAGCAAGGTACATGCCCCTGACCGGAATCGAACCCGGGATCTTTCAGTCCGCAGGCCAACGCTCTATCCACTGAGCCAAACCCGTCTCGGCACGTAGATCCTTCTTTACGGTTTTGAATGTTTTGAGCCTTGTACGTATCTTACATTTTCAAAAAGATGAAAGGAACACTTTAATACAGTGGTTCCTCCAAATCCATGGTTGCAATTAACCACGGTCAACCGCAGTCCAAAAACATAAATAGAGAATTCCAGAGGTAAACACTTGCTAAGTTTTCAATTGCACACCCTTCCAAAGAGCGAGATGCAATCTCGAGCCCTCCCACTCCATCCCGCCGGGAACGCGAATCAGCCTCTGTCCGCCCTCTCCGTGCTGGGTGCACCCGCCCATTCGCCACTTAGTGGCCCTCTCAGCGAGCAGCTGGGCTGTCGGGGTTCGCAGTGCTTGTGTTCCAAAAACCCTTCTTTTACCTCACAGTAAAAGAGTCGTGATTCTGGCAACTCGGGGAAGCCAGAAAGTGCCTCGTTTAAGTGAAAAAAGTGTGTCTGCTAGGAAAAAATACAGTGTATTCAGGCTTCTGTACTATCCCGGGTTTCAGGGTTCCACTGGGGATCTTGGCACTTACCCAGCGCAGATTAAGGGGGCACTATCGCACCATGTGATACTGTCTCAGGTCCACAAGTTTAAGAAGAAAAAAATCACTTTTCCTTTTCAAGGGAAAATCTCCCAGCAATTGGGTAAATCCAGGGAGCTTGGTTATTCCCACACCACCACCACCAGCTGTACCACTGCCCCCCGCCCTGCCCCCATCACAGGGCGAAGTGTGGGTACCCACCTGCCTCAGCCTACTTTGGGGAGCAAGTGTTAGCAGCGCCCCTCCGAACGGGGAAGCCATGGCAACCCATGGCATTCGGCTGGTCTAACTGGACTCGGAGGAAAATCTGCGGAGCCCGCGACAAGTTTGGATAACAAGGGAAGCAGGAAAATTGATGGGGAAACACCAGTCAGGGTGATGAATGGGCCGGTCCGGAACAGCAGGTGACAGATATGCAGATGCAAGACTGGCAGGGAAGGAAGACGGTCCGCTCACAACAGATGGATGGAGATGCTCAATCATCCTCGGGAACAAGCACGTGGCCGCACACACAGGCCTGTCTGCCTGGCACCGGCGGCGCCCCGCACACCTGCGGGGCACAGCCCCCCCTGCCCCCAGAGGCTCCCTGCACTGGACCCAACCCAGGGCAGGCCCGGGGGTGGCGGCAGGCGGTGTGTGAGGAAGATGCCACGCGACTGCAGGCTGGGCTCTCGGGACTGCCTGCCGAACTTGTAAACACGACCCCACTTTGTCGCTGGGAGCGCCCACTCCAGCTGGGGTGACCTGTTTACAGCCCGGGACTGAGGGGCTCCCCAGGACTTACGAATTCCGGTGCTAAAACCGGGACAGCACTCGGCAAACGAGAACCAACGGTCACCCTACTTTCTAGGCCACTGCCCTCTCCTTGTTTCCTCCCCCCTTTTTGGTGCGAGAAGGAGAAGCTATTCAGTTCAAGTTCAAGGCTGAGCAGACCTCCTCGCGTAGAGCGCTTGCTTCCGCCAGTCAGCTGAGAAAACAGAGACGTAACACCTGCCAAGGAAAGCCATCCGGCCCCTGTCTTTCTCCGAACGGGGACATCTTTTTCAGGCGCCCGCGAGAAACAGGCTCCATACTCCCGGCGGCGCGGGGATGCGTTTAAGCGTGGACGCCGCGACCCCCATCTTGCCAGCGGAGAGTCAGAGGGCCAGGCCGCCCCTCGCAGGGCCGGCGCTGCTCCTTCCAGCTCAGCCGCGGGAGTTTGCCAAGGACAAGGAGACGGGCCGCGACCAAGCGCGGGCGGTAGCTGGCACGGTCTCCGCCCGCAGCCCCGGCCCCTCCGAGCGATCTGCTGGACCCGCGCTCTGGAAAAAAAAAAACGCCTTCTAACAAGACTTCTGGCCTCTCTAAGACACATTAAAAAATTAATTGCTGGAGGAGAAAATTAATTTCAGAGGCTCACGAGGTTCTTTTTTTTTTTTTTTCCGGGGGCTGGGGGAGGGACCGGAGTTATTTTCGCTCCCATCCCGGGGGCACAAGCTGGGAGCTGTCCAGTCGATAACCTGGCCATCGGAACAAGGTTTGTAATTAAAAGGTCAGTGACCTGGAAAGCCGGGGCCCACTCCCAGGGCTTCTCAGTAATGACGGCGCTATTAAATTAAGACGGTTATGAAATCAATGCTAAAAAAGCTTTCATGGTAACGAGATCCCGTTCAAGGACGCGCAGACTGCCCCGTGAAATGGCGAAAATGATAAAAAAGAGAAGTAATGAAAGAGAGTGGAGCTGCAATCGGTGGAAGAATTTACTTCCCCTGAAAACAGTCCGGGGAGAAGCCTGCACCTCGGCCCCGGCCCCAAGGTTGAGACCCTCGGGTTTCTGCCTCAAGTTCACTTCCAGCAAGGAAACAGTTTTCCCCTGGGGAGGAGGGGGCGCTTCCAGGAACAGAAGGAAGATAAGGTCTTGTTTCACTATTTAGAATAAGGAAGCAGCCCTGACAGATTTGGCTCAGTGGATAAGAGCATCGGCCTGCGGACTGAAGGGTCCCAGGTTCGATTCCGGTCAAGGGCATGGACCTTGGTTGCGGGCACATCCCCGGTGTGGGATGTGCAGGAGGCAGCTGATCAATGTTTCTCTCTCATCGATGTTTCTAGCTCTCTATCCCTCTCCCTTCCTCTCTGTAAAAAACCAATAAGATATATTTTAAAAATAAATAAAAAATGGAATGAGGAAGCACAGGTGAGTTTTGCTATTTCTCGGAGGCGGGACAAGTTCCATCCCCCGGAGGGGGCACAGTAAGCGGGGTCCGCAGCCATACAGCCCCCCATGTGGGATGAGAGAGAAGAGCGCAGCGAGCAGACAGCTCCACGTGCCCCCCCTCACCCAGCGCCTCACCCCCATCCCTCGCACAGACGGTCCTTTCCCCACTTTGGCTCGGCCTGCCGCACACGTGTGGAGGCAGACTGCCTCCCGCATTCTGTGGTTGGATAGGGTGTCAGCAAGCCACCGACAACCATGACCAAGCCTCTGACTTTCTGGACGATTCGATCGCTGTTGTGAGCGGGACCGCAGCCTGCTTCGACCCCGGCGACGATGCCGGTCTGGCCAGCTCTGTGCGGGCGGAGGTCACTCTGCGGTTCACGTGTCCTCGGCGGCACCGAGTGGCGGGGGACATTCATTCTAACGCTCTGAAGGTGAACAGCTGCTTTTCTCTTTCATCCGAAAAGCGCCGGTAAAAGAAATGTTGTAAATTACGCAAAACGGCAGCGCGAACTTCAAAGAAAATGATAAATGACTCTAATAACTTCATGTTTCTCATTAATGACTCCATATTCAGACTTTAAAGCATCCGAAAGAAATCTCCAAAAAAAAAAACCAACAAAAATAAAACAACACCAACACAAAAGGCCTTGGCAAACCGCGTTCTCCCATCCCTCTGCCACTCTCCCGCCCCCCAGCCCCCCCAAAACCCCTGCCTCCAGCCCCCTGAAACCGGGGCGTACATCTAACCTGTCAGGAACGGGGGGCAGGAAGCAGCCCCTGCCCCCGGCTGCAGTTTCACCATAAAACAAACTCAGCTGATGCGCCCGAAGTTACCCTCATTTTCCAGCGAACTGACATGCACTACAGGGATCTCCATTTCTATATTAAATATTAAATAATATTAAAAGAAAACAAAATTGGATTTGCCTTTTCAGGAAAGAGATGTTTATTAAAAAAAAGAAAGTCGAGATTATAATTCAAGGCAGTGCCTTCCACTGCAATTCCCCGAAGTGACATTTGCGAGGCAAAGCCAAGACTACAGTGGCTGTGAGCTCGTCTCTCGCCAGCACCCCGACACCGCCGCGCTGAGCCCTTCGGGGAGACGCTGCGGTCAGGGTGCCAGCGCTTCGGTCCCCGCCACCCCGAAGACGGCCTCCCCAGCCCCAAAGGCCAAGTCTCCTTCCTCCCCAACTTCTGTGAGGGACGGGCACATGCTCGCTCCTTGGCAAAGCCCCTCCTCCCTCCTCCCGTTCTCAGGATGGTGCCAGGCTACGCGGCTCAGTCCCCTGCGCCCGGGAACAAGAGGACATTGTAAAAGCGAAGTTCAAAGCCATGTGGCTCTTCTCCCGCAGACGCTGATCAAGCCTTAGAATGCTCTGTCCAGAAGAGGTCCTGCCAGAACTGACCTAGGGTGATTGAGCTCAGAAATGGGTAATTACTGGTAATTATCAGAGAAAACTATCCACTATCTTTTCTAAGAGAATGGAGAGGGGGGTTAAGTCCAGACACCCCGAGTTTCCACACAGCAAACGCCTTGGCAAGGGGAGTGGCGTGCCTCTCGAGGTTTCTGCGGCCGAAAGAAAATTCTAGAAGAGCTAACCCACACGCGGAGTCAGGAAGGGGTAACGCACACTGTCAGCGAATACTCATCCTCTCCGGGTCTTCGCTCAGCTGCCACCCTGAGCGGAACAGGCTCTAACCGGCCCGTGTGAAAGGGTGACCCCCGCCCACACCAACACCACCATCCACAGCCCAGGTGCCAAGGCACCTGCCATACCATCTACCGCACAACTGGCTCTGGCGCTGCCAATCTGCCTTCCCCTGTAGACTGAAGCTCAGAGAGGGCAGGGATTTCCTCGCTCCGACTAACGCAGGGCGTGGCCGGGGTAAACGCTCTTAGAGGAATTCATCCGATCAGCTGTGTTTTCTCTTAAAAAGGAGCCACAAATAACAATTATACAAAATGGTTTCCTCTCCACAGTGATTATTAGCCATCTAACTCAAAAGAAGTATTATTGGGTCCAGAGTTCCTCTCTCTCTCTCTTTTTTCCCTCTCCCTCTCCCAGTCAGGGATTTATTAAAATTAAACAGATTAGATGGAGCTCCTGATACTAAAACTGCTCAGCACAGCCTGCCTGCGGTGGGGAAGTGCCGGGCAAACACCAGAGACATTTGTCTCTAAATTGCTCTAAATACCCTCTGCAAATGAAATCCTAGCCCAGCTGCGTTGGAGAGAAAATGAGGAATAACTGGTCACTGTCAGCGGAGGAGAAGATCAGGCGGTTATAATATCGCACAATATACTGGGCGCAGGATCTCTCGGCAACCATAGATTTTGTCTCAGGTTACCCCGGGTAATCAACACAGCTTTTAGGCTCAGCTTTGATGAGAGAGCTGAAATCCCCGAGCTTTTATGATTAATTACTCCCCATAGGTCCACATATTTCAAGGAAAAAACTCTTTTATGGCGTGATGGTGGTGGAGCGCGCTCCCGATTTTAATAATCTCGCACGGATGGGGCGAGCAGGCAGCCGCCGGCAGCCGCAGCTCGGCCCGGGGACCGGGGGTGAGGCAGCCTCTGAGGGGCTCGCTGCCGGTGAATGAAATGCCCGGGCACCTTCGCCCTGGCCCGCGAGCCCCGCTCGTCCTGCAGGGGCACCTCGGGGGGCCGCCATGGAGCAGACGAAGGAAATGCCGGCAAACCACTCCGCCTGCTGTGCCAGCCGCAAATGACGTCACGCTCGAAACCCAGATTCTGAGGCTGGCCTTCCAGCTCGGAAAGCAAAGAGGGTTCTGATGCTGGTGGTTGTGTGTGTGTGTGTGTGTGTGTGTGTGTGTGTCTCTTTCCCCCTCATGGTTATGAGAGCTTTCTAGGAAAAAAAAATAATGAAAAATTGGGTTTATTTGTTTTGAGGCGTTTTGTGGGTTTTTGGGGTTTTTTTTAACAAGAAAAACATCCTGAACTGCAACAGAGCCAGAATAGTCTGTCTGCTTTGGACAACACTGAATTAATTGGTCAGTGCCTACAGAAACGCCACCAAACCAGTAACGCACCACTTTCCTCAGTAAGTCAGAGGGACCCCACGCTTGACCTTAACCTGACCTTGTCTCTTCATCTCACTCCCCTTTTCCTTCAGTGTTTTCTTCCTCGCTCTTTACCGCCGGAGCTAACCTGGAGCCAGCTGCCTTCCACCCAGGGCCATTATCAGAAGTCGGGGCAGAAAGCAGAGTCTCATCCAAGGGCCACGAACGCTGCTGCGCCCAGCTGTCCTGGGCTAAGTTGTTGGCCTTGTATTTGGAGCTCAATCACCCAAATTAGATCACCTCTGCTCCAGGAAAAAGCCAGCATTTGCTCCCCTGGGGGAGAGGGGTACCCCTCATACCCACCCCTGTTTTAGAGGGACAATCAGAGACCCTCCATCAGCGCCGCGTCCACCTGCCCCTCCCCGGTCGCCTTCTGCCGGCCGCTGCGCGTGGCCAGGCGGCCCCGTACCTTTCTTCTTCAGGAACGCCCTCCGGGTCGCAAGCGGGCTCTGGCGGACGCGGGAGTTCTGCAGGAACTTCACGGCTGTGGCAATCTGGAGGGAGGGGATAGACAGAAAAGTAAGCTTCAACGGTCTGAATGTCAAGGTCAAAAATTCTGTGTAAGTTTATCCCGTGTCCATAGAAATAACACACAACACACCATTGGGGTCACACTTAGAAGCAGTTATTTCTCATATTAAAATCTAGCTCAACAAAACGTATGCCATGCCGAGACCGGTTTGGCTCAGTGGATAGAGAATTGGCCTGCGGACTGAAAGGTCCCGGGTTCGATTCCGGTCGGGGGCATGTACCTTGCTCGCGGACACATCCCCAGTGTGGGGTGTGCAGGAGGCGGCTGATCGATGTCTCTCTCTCATCGATGTTTCTGACTTTCTATCCCTCCCCCTTTCTCTCTGTGAAAAATCAATAAAATATATTTAAAAAAAAAAAAAACGTATGCCAGTCCCCTGCCTTCACTGGTCTCCTGTACCGGGTTCTATCCGATCTAATCCCCTTGGCCTGGCTTTAAGACCCGCCACAACCTCTTCCTGCTCTCCCGGTCACGCTGCCTCTTCATCCTCCTCGGCACGCAGCCCTCTCCTGGCCATGTCACCTGTGTCACCGCACGTGTGCCCGTGCTGTACTCGGTTGCGAGGCCTCCCTTTCCCACCTCTACTTGTCCAAACATTCCTCACACACACACCCCAGCACGGTCCCTACAGCCTGGCTCACTCCTGGAGGCCCTCCCTACGCAAGCCAGCCATCTCTGTCCCCCTGTTCTCCCAACTTCCTCAGTGCCTGTCAGGTATGCTGGATGTCAAAGACATCAGTGCACTGTCTTCTACTGTCCAGGCTGCCCCCCAAACCACTGCACGATCCTGCAGGAAGAGACCGCGCTGCCTCTGCAGAGCCTGCAAAGAGGGGACCATCCGCTGGGTTGATCAACATGTACAGCCTTGCACCTGGTCCCCGCATGTAATGGTGCTCGATTCGGAAAAGACTTCGAGGGACAAAATTTGGGGTGTCATGGCTACAAGCTGACAGACTGGCGGATTACCTATCTGCCTCGGATGGTAGTTAAGCAATCGTCATGTCTGTGCGTGAGCCACGTAGAGGACGGGAGGATCACTCCACACACACTGCGCGTGGCTGCACGCGGCCTGTCTGCTCTCCGTTCCAGGCACCAGCCGACGGGAACCTGCCCCAGGTAGCACAGGGGCTGTTTTCAGCGACTGCCATTATTCACCTCATCAAAACCCAAAGAACAACACGGTCTCACGTTACAGGTAAAGTCAACAGGCCTGCAGTTCACTCCTAAGTTGTTAAGAGAAAAAAATTTCTAAGGAGCCAAATATAAGGCAGTTTTCTAAGATCCTTCAGACTAAGAGTAGCAGTTACACAGAGATTCAAACGAAGTACTGGGACCACCAGGGGAATACAAATTACAAATATTCTCTTCATATTTTATATGAATGTAAATCTTGAGATCGGACAGACTTCATGGATGACAAAATATGAGGATAAATCAAAAAGAAAAACAAAAAGCCAGGGCGATTCCTTATCTAGTTCCTTAACACATTCTCCCTAAAGGATGAACTCAGAGATCCCAGCTGTAAGGTTTGGGCCTGTGAGTGATAGGAAACCGGTGTTCCTTGAGCCTGGTTACAATTTGTAAACATGTCAGCAGCCATCATGTGACCACCAAGCTGTTCCAGACTACAGAAAACCGATGCGGAAGAGTCTAGAACCCCAAAAACTACATACCCACCCCCTCCCAGCCCTCAATCACATCCCCTCAGGTTGCACCAGAATCAAGAATTAAACAAAACATCCCCCAAGTGGGTGCATTTTAATAGAGAGAGGGGAGAGGAGAAAGGAAGAAGGAGAGGGGAGGGAGCAAAGGAAAGGGAAGAAGTAAGGAAAGGTGGGGGAGAAGAAGGCGGGGGCCAAGAGGCGCCTGCGCAGAAGGGGGGGGGCAAAAGAACAGGAAAGGGGAGACGTGGGGCAGGGAAGCGGCCAGAGAGGAAGGAGAAGCTACAGGAAGAAAGGCCTGTGCCCAGGAGAGAGGACAGGCAGTCACACTGGCACGGGCCCACCCACAGGGTCAATGCCACCATGTGCAGCTCCGATGGCTGGGGCTGAATGCTCTTCACCTGGAGAAAAACACACGCCTCACGCATGCGACAATCAGAGCATCACACCACCCAGCAGACCCGCTCCCGGGACATGTGTGCCCGGCGGCGGACAGTGTGGCCCACCGAGGGGGTCCCGGGCGGGAGATGCTAACAGCACCGCTCCGCTCATTTACCCAGAAGCACGCACCTCCCTCTCCTCCTTCCAAAACGCTCCGTGACCGAGAAAGAAAACAGAATCCGCCCCCCCTAAAATGCCCAGGTTTCACCTGGCTTTCTGAATAGAGTCCTTGGTATATGCATTTCTGGTCAGAGAGCAAAGTTCTGATGGGTTTAATGGTGCACTCAATGCAGTGCTTGGCGCATTCCATCAATTTTTTTAAAAAAATTGCATCTCTTATTTCTTTAAATACATTAATCAGCCGAGTGTAGGCAAAACGGATCCATCGGACAATGCAATAAACATGAATTATCATCTATCCAACACGCATAATGGCTTAAAAATACATAATAGCAGGTGTAGTTTAAATGATTAGTTATTACACCTGTGGTGGGTCTGATTCAATTGGGAAAAATCATCTTTAATAGGTTAAAAGGTTTAGATCACCAGGCTTTCCTTAAAGTGGCTGCAGAGAGGGGATGATGGAGTG
>PVJN01012854.1:0-49482 GCA_004026805.1 Lasiurus borealis | reverse complement strand
TTTTGTCTCATCATAATGACTATCCTATCTAATAAAAGAGTGATATGCAAATTGACCATCACTCCAACACACAAGATGGCTGCCCCCATATGGACACAAGATGGCCACCACAAGATGTCCAGCAGGGGAGGGCAGTTGGGAGGGACCATGTCTCCAAGAGAAGGCAGTTGAGGGTGATCAAGCTTGCAGGGGAGGGCAGTTAGGGGTAACCAGGCTAGTAGCGGAGGAAAGTTGGGGGCAACCAGCCTGCAGGGATGAGCTGTTGAGGGGGACCCAGGACTGCAGGGGAGGGCAGTTGGGGGTGATAAAGCCTGCTGGGGAGGGCAGTAGGGCTGCCTAGGCCAGCAGGGGAGGGCAGTTAGGGACAATCGGGCTGGCAAGGGAGCGGTTAGGCATTGATCAGGCTGGCAGGGGAGTGGTTAGGTGGTGATCAGGCTGGCAGGCAGAAGCAGTTAGGAACAATTGGGAAGGCAGGCAGGCAAGCTGTTGGGAGCCAGCAGTCCTGGATTGTGAGAGGGTCCCAGATTGGACAGGGTGAAGGGTAGGCTGAGGGACACACATCCCCTGTGCACAAATTTCATGCACTGTGCCTGTAGTTATGTATAACTAGAGGCCTGATACACAAAATTCACACAAAGGGCTCAGCCATTGCAGCCTCGACAGCTTGCCTCAACCCTCGCAGCCCCTGGCTTCATCTGGAAGGTCATCTGAAAGGCTATTTGGCTGTCTGATCTAATTAGCATATTATGCTTTTATTATTATAGATAGTATAGTACATCCAATATGATGTTGACTAAGAATTGTGAGAATAGACATACTTGATCTTAAGGGGAAAGAAAACATTTAACCTTCCACTATTGAGAATATTAGGCTAGGGGGAGGGAGGGAGTAAGGGAAGGAGAGAGAGAGAGAGAGAGAGAGAGAGAGAACATTGATTTTTGTTTTTCCACTTATGCATTTATTGGTTGATTCTTGTATGTGCCCTGACCAGTCTTCGAGCATCAGTAAAATGCTCCAACTGTCAGAGCTACTCAGCCAGGCACCATCTGTATATTTTCTTAAGTGAAAAGACTATTAAAGTTTTTGGCCCCCTTTTTTTTTTTTTTTTTTTTTTTTTTTTTTTTTTAGATTTTTAAAATAAACATCAGTGTGAGAGAGGGAAACATCAATTAGATGATGCCAGCACGCCCCCTACAGGGGATGGAGCCTGCAACCCGGACCCAGGCATGTGCCCTGATTAGGAATCTAACTGGCAACCAACTGGGCCACACCAGCCAGGACAGTTTCTGGCCATTTAAAACATTGGATTGTTTGTTTTCTTTTTCTTTTTTAACATTTTTATTGAATTTATCAGTATGACATTGTTTAACAAAATTATATAGGTTTCAACCTGGCCAGCTTGGCTCAGTGGTTAAGGATCGACTTATGAACCAGGAAGTCAGTTTGATTCCCAGTCAGGGCTCGTGCCTGGGTTGTGTGCTAGGTCCCCAACTGGGGCTGTGTAGGAGGCAGCTAATAAATGATTTTCTCTCATTATTGATTTTTCTATCTCTCTTTTCCTCTGTGGAATCAATAAGAATGCACTTTAAAAAATTATGTAGGTTTTAGATGCACAATTCTATAACACATAATCTGTATATTGTGTTATGTGTTTACCACCCCAAGTCAAGTCTCCTTCCATCACCATTTATCCTCCTTATACCCTCTTCTACCCTCTTTCCTCTCCCCCCTTAGGTTGTTTGTTTTCATAATTGTTTCATTTTAAGAGTTCTTTCTACATTTTGAATAATAGTCCCTTTTCAGATGTGTCTTTTGCAAATATTTTCTCCTATTGTAGCTTAACTTTTTATTCTTTTGACATTATCTTTCACTGGGCAGAGTTTTTAATTTTAATAAAGTTGAATTTATCAATTATTTTATTCATGGACCATGCCTTTAGTGCTATATCTAAAAAGTCATTGCCATACCTAAGGTCATTTAGGTTCACTCCTATTGTATCTTTTAAGAGTTTTTTTTGTTTTGCATTTTATATTTAGGTCTACAGTGCATTTTGAGTTAATTTTATGAAGAATGTTAGGTGTGTGTCTAGATTCATTTTTTTCCATATGCATATCCAGTTGTTCTAAAACCATTTGTTAAAAAGATTATCTGCATTATTGTGTTGCCTTTTTTCCTCTTTGTCAAAGCTCAGTTGACTGTATTTATGTGTGTTTATTTCTGGGCTCTCTATTCTGTTCTATTGGTCTGTTTCTGCTTTTGCCAGTACCACACTGTCTTGATTATTGTAGCTTTATAGTAAGTCTTGAAGTTAGGTAGTATCAGTCCTCTAACTTTGTTCTTCCTCACTATTGTGTTGCCTATTCTGGGACTTTTACCTATTTATATAAATCTTAGAATCAGTTGATTTATATCCACAATATAACCTGCTGAGATTTTGATTGCGATTACCTTGAATCTATACATCAAGTTGAGTCTATTCATAAATATGAAATATCTCTCTATTCATTCTTTATTTTTATTCTGGGTATTACACTTGAAATTTAGTTCATTAATTTTACATATGACCTCAATCGACTAATCTGTACAACATCTTTAAAAAAACTTTAAATCTATTCCTTTTTTTCAGGTCATAAATAAGGTCCATCTTAAAGCAAATCATGTTGTAAAGAGAGATGTTGATGAACATTTAAGAATCAAGACTGTCTATGATAAAAGTATTGAAGAGTAAGTACATCATTATTTTGTGATCTTTTTTATTAAGAATCAAATTAAAAAAATTTTTTTAATTGATTTCACAGAAGAGAGATAGAAACATCAATAATGAGAATCATTGATTGGCTGTCTCCTGCACACCCCCTACTAGGGATCAAGCCAGCAACCCAGGCATATGCCCTTGATAAAACCAGGGTTTAACAGACCACAGGCCAACACTACCCATTTAGTCAAACCAGTTAGGGAAAGAATCAAACTTAAAAAAAAAAAAAAATCAAGCTCTTTTTTTCTTCTTCATATATTTTATTGATATTTTTACAGAGAGGAAGGTGGGGGAGGGATAGAGAGTTAGAAACAGATGAGAGAGAGAAAAACCTCGATCAACTGCCTCCTGCACATCCCCTACTGGGGATGTGCCCACAACCATGGTACATGCCCTTGACTGGAATGGAACCTGGGACCCTTGAGTCCGCAAGCCGACACTCTATCCATTAAGCCAAACAAACCGGTTAGGGCAGAATCAAACTTTTAAAGATATTTTTATCTGTTACCTGAAGTTCCATAGATTGAACTCAGAGCCAGTGCATCTTCAAGATGGAATTAATCTAAAAATGCTTTTTAATTTGGAAAGATGATAGCCATGGGATATGATCAAAATCTGTACATCATGTCCAGATGGTGTGGTTCAGTGGTTGAGCATCAACCCATGCACTAAGAGGTTATGGGCTCTATTTTCAGTCAGGGCACATGCCCGGTTTGAAAGCTCAATCCCCAGTAGAGAGTGTGCAGGAAGCATTCAATCAATGATGTTTCTCTCTCATCTGTGTTTCTAACTCTCTCTCTAAAAATCAATAAAAACCTATTTTTAAAAAAATCTATATATTATGCATAATTTGAACAGAACAAATGTGAATCTCTTTGGATGTGGTCAATAACAGACCCAGAAGGCACCTCCTCAATAAGTACTTGGAAGAAAAATAAGAAAAATATATATGTATGTATATGTATATGTATACACACATACATACACACACATACACACAATAATAAGAACATTTACAAAATTATTCACCAGAGAGGTAGTATAGTCTAAATTTTTTTATTTACTGTTGTAAGAGTAATCCAGAAAACATGTAAATTATGAATCTATAGTAGATTTTTTAAAGAAGATTTTTTTATTGATTTTTAGAGAGAAAGGAAAGGAGAAGAGGATGAGAGAGAAACATGGGCTGCCTCCTGCACATCCCCCACCAGGGATTGAACCCACAACTCATTTATTTGTCCTGACTGGGAATTGAACCAGCAGCCTGGTTCAATTAGTACAGGGGATGATGCCCAACCAACAGCTACACTATCCAGGGCAATCTATAGTCCTATATAATAAAAGGCTAATATGCAAATCGACTGACCAGTGCACTGACCACCAGGGGGAAGATGCTCATTGCAGGAGCTGCCCCCTAGTGGTTAGTACACTTGTGCCGCTAAGCCAGAAGCCCTGTGCTGGGCTCATAGCTGACGAGCTCAGCGGTGGTGGCGGTAGCCTCTCCTGCCTCTGTGACAGCGCTAAAGATGTCCGACTGCCAGCTCAGGCCCACTTCCCGTGGCCAGCAGGCCTAAGTCATCAGTTGGACATCCCCCAAGGGCTCCCAGACTGTGAGAGAATACAGGCCAGGCTGAGCGCCCCCCCCCCCCCATGCACGAATTTTGTGTATTGGGCCTCTAGTATTTTATAAAAATCTATTAAGAGTAGTTGATGTCCTTTACTATCTTTAACTTTCCAAATGAATGAAATAGCATATGATCATGCCTAGCACTGTGCTTTGGCACAGAGTGAACTCTCAAATACTTACTGCAATTAATTGAAATTTGGGGGGCTTGATACTGCATGCTTCCACAAAGCATTCCTTGAGGCTCCTACCAGATGTATTCTGAACAAGTGAGACGGTGCTCTGCCCATGATGGCAATTCTTATCTTTCATGTTGTTCACTTCTTTCAGGTTGCTCCCTGAAAAAAGAAACCTTGTTAAGGTAGGTAATAAATACTCATAGTTTGAATTGGATACTTAAAATGGGTATATTTTATTGTATGTAAATTCTACTGTAGTAAAGAAAGCTATAAACATGACTTTTGTGAATGACTGAATACAAGATGTTGGTAATGAATTGGTAAATGTATTTATCATTTTCACTAAAGGTATCTTTGTTATGCTCTTACCAAGACTTTGCATTTGATATTAAAGTAGTCTCATTTTCTTAAGTTTTGGGGGAGCAGAACATATTGAAGACAGTGTACAAAAAGCTGATTATTTTGGAAATGCATTGAAAATACCATCGTGGAAATGTTTTTTCTCCTGAAGATTAACCTGAAAGTATAATATGCTAAAGTTGTTTATAGAAGTGCTAACCTCATTAGTTTTTTAACTGTTACAGAGAGTCACACACACACACACACACGGTAAGCCAGTTCATTCACAGAAATAATCAAGATTAAAGTAAATTTTCTAAACATAAGATTTTCTGAACATAAACTACCATGATGTTGGAACCAACTAACTCAGTCCCAAATTTGAAATAATTTAGATTAATAGTTCAGATTTATGTTTTCTAGTATTCTATTTACATGGAGGTAGGGGAGGAAGTTTCCAGCTAGTGTTCTTTCCCTAAACTCATCTAGAAAATGAGGAAATTCCTTTACTCCTAGACATATTTACTCTTCTCCCTACTCCTTGCCATGCAACTTTTATTCCAGAATTGTAAGGCTTTTTCCTTTTTTTCCCTCAGGCATTAAATCCTATGTGTACTTGTTTTAAATGTAATTTATACTTTGATTATAATTCTGACTAGTTTTCTTTGTTTAAATCTTATTTAGAACAAACTTTTTCCACAAGCTATTTCTTATTTAGAGAAGACTTTTCAGGTTCGTAGACCAGCGGGCACTATCTTACTTAGCAGGTATGTCACTTTAAACACAGATCATTTTCTTGTCATTTAGTACTCTGCCCTCTCCATTGTATCAGTATGGAAAATTATGAAATTTATACTAGAATATTTTATTATGATTTTTTTAAAGACCAAAATACAAGCTATCTTAAAAATAATATAAAAGCATCTGTTGGATAATTATTCTTTTTCTGATTTTCTATTACATAGTGACCAACTAGATTTTTTCCTAGAGTGTAGTTGTACCCTGCTTGCTACATCCCCTTTCTCCCTCCTTCTTTGTCTGCAGTATTGGTTTTATGAAATATTTGGGTATTTGAAAACTCAGATCAGGAGGATTTCCCATGGAACCAAAATTTTTTCTTAGTCTACTTTTCTAAATAATATAGTAACTATTAATGAGCTAATATAGCAGTTACTAGTTTTTTATGATGTCTTCAATTACTGTGAACTCTTCTCCCCCAACCCCTTCTTTTTTCTTTTTGGCAATTAAACTTTGATGTACTAATGAACTGAAGACAATGTGCAACAAACCAATACCTACGGAAGGAAAATGATCCCCACAGATACTGTACTGGAGAATGTGCAGAGCATACAAAATGTGGCCCCATTATAGTGCCTGAAGAGCACCTCCAGGTAATTCAGCCTGCTATTAGCAATGTTTTTTTTTTGCCATAAATGATCCTTAGGGTTTGTCTTCCTCCCTCCCTCCCTTCCTCCCTCCCTCCCTTCCTCCCTCCCTCCCTTCCTCCCTCCCTCCCTTCCTCCCTTTCTTCCTACCTTCTTTCTTTCCTTTCTTCCTTCCCTCCTTCCTTCAAAACAATGTTTTTATTCTTTAACTTTAGGGGAAATTTTGAATCTGTGTTACCAAGAAGTATATGTTTTTTTAAAAATACATATTTTTATTGATTTCAGAGAGGAAGGGAGAGGGGGGAGAGAGAAACATCACTGATGAGCCCTAACCTGGTTTGGCTCAGTGGATAGACCATTGGCCTGCATACTGAAAGGTCTCAGGTTTGATTCCGGTCAAGGGCATGTACCTTGGTTGTGAGCACATCCCCAGTAGGGGGTGTGCAGGAGGCAGCTGATTGATGTCTCTCTCATTGATGTTTCTAATTCTCTCTCTCTCCTTTCCTCTCTGTAAAAAATCAATAAAATATATTAAAAAAAAAAAAAAGAAAGAAACATCAATGAGGAGAGAGAATCATTGATCAGCTGCCTCATGCACATCCCCCACTGGGGATCAAGCCAGCAACCCCAGCATGTGCCCTAATTGGGAATCAAACTATGATCTCCTAGTTCATAGGTTGATGCCTAAACACTAAGCCATAAAGCCGGGTTACCTTATATACTTTTGTATTTGAATTTTTAAATATAACATGAATTATTTATAGTAGGAAATATATTTATATTTTAAACCTTTAAAATTAATTTTGAAATAAAATAACTATAGATGTATAGGAAGCTGCAAAAAAAATGTATAAGGAAGTCCCTTTTATATTTCTTTTTTGCATCCTGGTTGGCTGCTGCTTAGAAGTAGCAATTACTTGTTTGAGGTAAAATTATAGATTTATGATTATTTTACATAAAGTAGAAATTTTAGTAAAATGAATTCAGAATTACTATTAGAGACAAGAAGTGAGTAGAGGGAGTTATGGATTTTGATAAATTTGAGGGATAAATAAAAATTAAAGTATATATATTCAGAGTCTGGATTCACTATTAATTAAAAGTCTCCCCAGCTAATCTTGTCTTTGGTCTGATTTTCTGTTGCCTCCTCCCACCTCCATGGGTGTAGCAATGCAGAGTCTGCCGTGGGGGTAAGTGGCCCTGTGGAGCAGTGGGTGTGCCAGACCAAGAGGGGGTCCAAGATGCTGACTTTGTTCTTTATGTTGGTGCTCTGGCCACCGAGAGGTGCAGCCATGAAAACATCATTTCTTATGCAGCCTATTGTCAGCAGGAAGCAAAAATGGACAGGTAAGCTTTCCCCTGAGACTTATTTCTCAACATCTAATATGGGAACGTTTAAAACAAACTATATCATGTGTTTAGAGTACAGGAAGTTTGCACTTGCCAGATTGCCTTCAGAAGTAAGAAATGGCACACTGCCTGAGTTGGGGGGCAAGGGGTGGAGGAATCAGGTTATAGGACTGCTACACATATGGCAATGCCAATACCAAGTCCAAAGAAAAAGTCTACTGTCAAGAGAATTTTCTTTGGAAGTGAATACCTCTCTAAGGAAACAATTTAAACTTAAATTTGAGCAATTCTTTGGCTAAGCTGTAAGATGTTCAAAATAACTTCATGTAATTGTTATATTATTTATATGTGCTATCCTTAGCTAAATTATCAGTTAAAAATTTAGAGTCCTCTTTTTTATTTACAAAACATTTCCAAAATATTTTTCCAGCAAAGCAGCCTTAAAATGAGAAGTTATTATATATGCAGAGGTTTGCCTGTCACACTCCAAGCAAATCAATTAAAGGCAATAGAAATTGCAACTCTCAGAATAGATTCTATGTAACATTCTCAAATCTAGGAAAGTTAATGTGGCCAACTCATGTGTACATAAGGAGAATTTCTGATGTCCTGAACATTCATTTATTGTTAAAAGACTTACTGGCTTTAAGAATTGTCTCACTGCTGTTGATATGTAATACTACATTTAAGGAAAATGAAATTTTCTGAATCACTGGTATGTGCTTCAGAATTATTCTGTCAGTCAGTACTGAAGGTGGTAAGGAGTTCAAAATCAGTATCATGGATTATGAAAAGCAGTCTGTTACTATGATACTATGTAATTGTTGAACCATGAAATTAACTAAAAAATCTTTAGCTTCTTAATGTTCAAAAAGCTTTTAGTCAAATATTGAGTGTATGTACTAATGAAGAAGAAAGTGCTATATGTTTTACAGATACATATGTCATCTTGTTTAGTAAAAAGAATATACATTGAATAGAGTATTTCTTTTTTCCTAGGATATTAGTTCAATATTAGGGTCCCAGTACATGAAATTCATTCACAAGTAGTGTCCCTAGGTCTGGCTGCACAATCAGGGCCAATTGGGCCTTCCTTCCCCTGTCTGCCAGATTTTTATCCATTCTCTTTCTGCACCCCCACATCCTTTTCCTCCTGAGAGTTGTCAGTCCACTCCCTTTCTATGCTCCTGATTGAGGAGGCTAGGGTTGTCCTTGGCAATTAAGAAAGTCACCAGTTTATTCTGTTCATCAGATTTTTAATTCACTTGATTTTTAGATTCACTTGTTGATAGATATGTGTTTGTTGTTCATAATTTTTATTTTTACCTTTTTCTTCTTCTTCCCCTTCTTAAAGAGTACCTTTTAGCATTTCTTATAATACTGGTTTGGTGTTGATGAACTGCATTAGTTTTATCTGTGAATTTATCTGACCTTCAATTCTGAATGAGAGCTTTGCTGCATAGAGTAATCTCCCCATATGGTTCTTGCTATTCTTCACTTTGAATATTTCTTGCCATTCCTGTTTGGCCTGCATAGTTTCTGTTGAAAAATGCACTGACAGTCAAATGGGTGCTCCCTTGTAGGTAATTAACTGTTTTTCTCTTGCTGCTTTTAATATTCTCTCTTTGTCTTTTGCTCTTGGCATTTTAATTATGATGTGTCTTGGGGTGGTCCTCTTTGGACTTCTTTTGTTTGGTGTTCTGTGGGCTTCCTGGACTTGTAAGTCTATTTCTTTCAGCAGGTGGGGAGAGTTTTCTGTCATTATTTCTTCAAATAGATTTTCAGTATCTTGCTTTCTCTCTTCTTCTGGCACCCCCATAATTCTGATGTTGGTACGCTTGAAGTTGTCCCAGAGGCTCCTTACACTATCTTCACATTTTTGGATTCTTTTTTGCTTTTCTGGTTGAGTGTTTTCTTCTGCTTTGTATTTCAAATCTTTGACTTGATTCTTGAGTTCCTCTAGTCTGCTGTTAGGTCTCTGTATAATATTTTTTATTTCAGTCAGTGTGTGTTTAATTTCTTTATATATATATTGATTGATTTTTTACAGAGAGGAAAGGAGAGGGACAGAGAGTTAAGAAACATTGGTAAGAGAGAGACATTGATCAGCTGCCTCCCGTCCACCTCCCACTGGGGGTATACTCTGAACCAAGATACATGCCCTTGACCAGAATCGAACCTGGGACCTTTCACTCCGCGTACCGATGCTATCCACTGAGCAAAACCTGTCCTGGTGTATGTTTTATTTCTACTTGGTCTTATTTCATATCTTCAAGGGTCTCATTAAATTTATCGACTTTTTCTAGGAAATTCTTGAAAAAACTTATAACCCTGGTTTTGAACTCTATATCCAGTCATTTCCTCCATATCTTTTGTTTGTGATCTGTTCCTTTGTCTCTGCATTTTTGCTGCTTCCCTGAGTTGGTAGAGTAGCTTTGTGTGCTAGGTGTCCTATAGGGCCCAGTAGCTCCGCCTCCCCTGTTACCTGAGGTGGACAGTCTTGATGCAACCCTTTGTGGAGTATGTGTACAGTCCTGTTGTAGTTAAGTCTTGATTGTTGTTGGTATCACTGGGGGGACTTAACCTCCAGGCCAATTGGTTGTGAAGATCAGCTGTGTCTACACAGGGAGAACTTCTGTGCTGGAGAGAGCCTTATTGGACAAGACTTAGAAAATTGTAAAAGCCTCTGTGCTCGACTTGGATGGGACAGTCTCAGGGCTGAGTAGCCAGACTTGGCTTCCCATCAGCCCTGCCCTATGAGGCTCCTGGGTCTGTGTATCTCTGCAGTCCTCTCTGTGCGCACTCGCGCACACGCCTCTAATCCTCTACCTTTCGCGGCTCCTTGAATTTCCATGTGCTCCAGGGACCCATATGAGTCTGGGTTCCCAGAGTCTCTCCTGAACCTGAGGTTCTGTCTTCCTCCCACTAGAGAAAGCCAGGGGCACAATCAGCAGTCAGTCTTTTATGCGCGCACTCGTGTGCACGCGCGACCAGACCTCTGCCTTTCGTGGCTCCCCTAAGTTTCTGTGTACTCCTCCCTTTTCACAACAGTCCAGACTCCCCCGTATAAGTCTCTCCTGGATCTGGGGTTCAGTGCAGTTGGAACTGAGGTTCAGTGCAGTCGAGAGTTTCTGTCTCACTCCCGGTAGAAGAAGCCAGCCAGGCATTCCACCGTCCATTCTCTCCATACCTCAGCTTTTTGCAGCTCCTCTGAGTTTCTATGAGTCCCTCTCTTTCCTTTTAGTTGTAGAATTTCCACTCAGCCAGCTTTCCTGTGTTTCTGAATGATATCTGTTCTGATTTTTAGCTGTAGTTTTGAAATTGTTGTGTGAGGCAGCAGTTTAGGTGTTCACCTATGCTGCCATCTTGGTTTCTGTGTCAAGACAGGGCTGTTTTAATCTAATGTTATATAAGTCCCTGATGGGTTTTAAGCCTGACAGTGACATCCATTTTGTATTTTAGAGGTCGATAGCAATGTTTTGGTAAGTGAATTTTACACACACACACACACACACACACACACACACACACACTTTTTCTAAGAGTAAGTATATTGTTTTCAAATATGAAGAATCTATACTATGTTTTTTAAATAATTCAAATGTTACTTTTTAAATAGGCAATCAAAATTTAGTGAGGCTTGTGGTATTTCTATGGTAAAATGTTATGATAGTGATGAGAGAAATGACCTGGAGGTTCCTTACCATAGTTTGTTTGCCATTGCTTTTGAAAGATAGGTAAGTACATGACAAAACTGATTGAATTACTCTGGGTCCTAGTCAGCTCTTGGAGTCAGGTTCTGGGTGCAGAGGAGATGTAGAATTCTATAGGTTCTAGAAGGGATAGAATATTGAAGAAGATAATGGGAATATAGAGATCTTTATATGAATGAAGGGCAGTGTTGGGGCAGGAGAGGGAATAGTGAGATGGAAATAAGAAGGTTCAGCTACTGTCAGCAACCTGAATAATTTGCTAATTGTCCTATATTATATATCCTTTCCCTCTCTACTTACTTGTCTGTCCTTGTGCCTGTAAATACAGAGAAATGCTGGAGTCATATATGGATTTTACAAGTAAAATAGTGTTAGAATTTGAATTATCCAGTACATTTCTTTATTTGGTATATATTGAAATTCTAAAAATTCATAGTCAAATGAAATTAACTGACTAAATCCTTTTGTAGAAATAGTTGTTGATTATCCATCCCATAGAAACAGAGGTATATGTCTTCAAAGTAAAAGAAGTGAAAGTTAGATATTATTATACAAAATGTTATTTGATATTTAGTGAAGATTTTTTGACCTTGGGCAGGTTTCTGTTTGTTTTTAATTGATCTTAGAGAGAGAAACATCACCAGTTGCTTCCTGTAGGTGCCCCAACCAGGGAACGAACCCATAACATGGCTATGGCTCTGATGGGGAATTGAACTTGCCACCTTTTGGTGTATGAGATAACACTCAACCAACTAAGCCTTACCAGCCAGAGCATGACCTTGGGCAATTTTTTATAAAAAAGTATAGGTTAATAAATATCATAATACATATTATTCTGGAATATAATAAAATTCAATGTCTATTTTAACAGGCCAATAGCAGGATATGCTAACCTGTGTCCAAATATGATCTCTACCCAGCCTCAGGAGTTTATTGGGATGCTGTCTACAGTGAAACATGAGATTATTCATGCCCTGGTAAATTTTCCTTTTAATTGTTCTGTGTGTGTGTGTGTGTGTGTGTGTGTGTGTATGTGTGTGTGTGCGCACGTGCACATGTGCACGTGCCTTGGTTTTCTGTTTATTGTGCTTTCATTTTGCTGTATATATTAACATTTAAGATTATGTAGATTCTTAGATTCATATTCCATAAAACAGTTGATTTATTTAATGAGCTATCATTTATGACCTTGACATGCAAGCTTCACTTTTTTTTTTGAGGGGGCCCTCAAATATTAAGGACATATATTGATTTACCGAAAGTATAAAATATGGGATTTAGGACCAACTTACTCTACTAGTCCAACTCCATTTCCCTGTGCTTCCCTTGTCTGTATTCTTCTTAAGCATCAGTCTTTAAATCAGCAAATACATTGAATAACTTGGTGAAATTGTAATGTAACCAGATAGTACTTACATCTTTCAAGTAAGGAGATTCCAAAATGAGTCATTTAGTTTCCCTTTATTAAAAAAAGTAAGTTGAACCTGCTCAATTTGGTGGAAGACAAATGTCATTCTAAATAACATTTTAATGCTTTAAGTTATAAAATCTATAGATACTTGAGAGAACCATAGTAAAACAACAGGTTTTTAAATCTAATCCATAAGTGAACATGAATTCAGTGCTCCCAAACATGAGATAAATTAGTTTATGAATAGACAATTAGCAAAAGAAAAGGTTGACAGAAACCAAAATGGTGGCATAGGTAAACACTTAAACTGCTGCCTCGCACAACAATTTCAAAACTACAACTAAAAGACAAGCTGATGAACAAAAGGATAGATACAGAGGCAGTAAAGCTTCAAACAGACTGTGAAATTACAGCAGGAAGATTAAAGTTAGGTGAGGTAGATAAGAGATCAATCAAAGGACTTGTATGCATGCATGTAAGCATAACCAATGAACACAGACACTGGGGGGGTTGGGTTATGCCTGGGAGGGAGGGGGGGCAATGGGGAGATATGTATAAAAAATTAATTAAAAAAATAAAAATAAATATACAACTATCTTATGAAAAAAAAAAAAAAAAGACAAATGAACATCATCTAGAACCACAGGAAGACTGGTTGAGTGGAAATTAGAAGGAAAGAGAAAAGCACCCTGAGACTCACAGGAGCTGCAAAAGGTAGAGGTATGGAAGTGCGCACTAAGAGGGCTGACAACTGAGTACAGTGCTACCTCGAGATACGAGTTTAATTTGTTCCGTAACCTTGAGGCGTGGGAAACTATGAGACACTCGAGTCGTGGTAAACTGGTGGGTTGTGTGCAGCCGGCCGATCCGCACTATTACTCATATCTCAAATGTTGCTCGTATTTCAAAGCAAAAATCGCTTGCTTGACAGCTCGTATCTCAAAAATGTCGTATGTTAGGGCACTCGTATCTCAAGGTACCACTGTATGTGGCTTTCTCAATTGAGAGGGAGACAAAAGTTCCCGCCTGCTCTGAACTCCAGTTCTGGGCGAGACTCTGGGGACCCAGTCTCATATGGAGAGAAACTGGACTGTCTGGCAGCAGGCGAAACTCAAGGGTGGCTTTCTCTCAGAGGTGTTTGCAGTGATTACCATGGGTTTCTGAGACCCAGTGGCCTCTTATGGCAGGGCTGACACAAAGCCATTGCTGTTTGCTCCGCCCTGAAATCACACCAGATGAAGCCATTGCTGTTTGCTCTGCCCTGAGACTCCGCCCCATCCAAACTGAGTGCATAGGCTTTTGCATATGAGTGGCCCAGTCCTTTGAATTCTAAACTTATCTAACAAACTTCAGTTGAGTCAGTGAGATCCAGAACAATCAAAAGAAGGCCCAAGGCCCCTCAGAGCTGGGCCTCATCTGGGCACCTCCAAAACCCAAACAAAGAAGAAGAATTTGCATATCTCTCCAAAGCTCCTGCTGGATGGGCTCAGGCAGAAGCTAAATTAGCACCTCCTTGGAGATCCAAGAGCCAGTGTACCCAGTGGTCAGAGTGGGACTATTTAGATTACAACTCCTCAGATCCATAAAGGACACACTCAGGGGAAGACTCAGTGAGCACCAAAGCCCCACTGAAGCAAGTCTTTTCTCATAGGGTGTCTTCAGCACAGAAGTTCTCCCATCGTAGACACAGCTGATGTTTACAGCCAATTGGTCTGGAGGTCAATTCTTGCCAGTGATACCAACAACAATCAAGGCTTAACTACAGTAAGACTATGCACACAGCCCACAAATGCGTGCACCAAGATTGTCCACTGCAGGTAATTAGGGAGGCTGAGCCACTGGGCCCTATAGGACAAAGAAACAATCACAAATGAAAGAAATGGAGAAAAGCAAACAACTAGATACAGAGTTCAAAACCAGGATTATAAGGTTTTTCAAGAATTTTCTAGAAAAGGCTGATAAATTTAGTGAGACCCTCGAGGATATGAAAAAAGGCCGACTAGAAATTAAGCATACACTGACTGAAATTAAAAAATATATACAGAGATCCCACAACAGACTAGAGGATCACAAGGATCAAGTCAAAGGTTTAAAATACAGAGAAGCAGAAAACACCCAACTGGAAAAAGAAAAAAAAAATCCAAAAATATGAAGATAGTGTAAGGAGCCTCTGGGACAACTTCAAGCATACCAACATCTGAATTATGGGGGTGCCAGAAGAAGAGAGAGAGCAAGACACTGAAAAACTATTTGAAGAAATAATGACAGAAAACTTCCCCCATTTGGTGAGAGAAAGAGACTTACAAGTCTAGGAAGCACAGAGAACCCCAAAGTAAAGGAATCCAAAGAGGACCACCCCAAGACACATCATAATTAAAATGCCAAGAGCAAAAGACAAAGAGATTATGAAAAGCAGCAAGAGAAAAACAGTTAGCTACAATGGAGCACCCATATGACTGTCAGTGAATTTCTCAACAGAAACTATGCAGGCCAGATGGGAGTTGCAAGAAATATTCAAGGTGATGAATATCAAGAACCATATGGGGAGATTACTCTATGCAGCAAAGCTATCATTCAGAATTGAAGGTCAGGTAAAGAGCTTCACAGATAAGAAAAAGCTAAAGCAGTTCATCAACACCAAACCAGTATTATATGAAATGCTGAAAAGAAGAGGAAGAAGAAGAAAAAGGTAAAGATAAAAATTATGAACAACAAATACATATCTATCAACAAGTGAATCTAAAAATGAACTGAATAAAAAATCTAATGATCAGAATAAACTGGTGAATGTAATAGAATCAGGGGCATAGAAAGAGAGTGGAACTGACAGTTCTCAGGAGGAAAGGGGTGTGGTGGGTGTGGGAAGAGATTGGATAAAAATTGTACACCTATGGATGAGGACAGTGGGTGGACGGTAATGGCAGAGGGTGGGTTGGGAAATGGGTGGAGGGGAGCTATGGGGGGGAAAAAGAGGAACGATTGTAATAATCTGAACGATAAAGATTTAGTTTAAAAAAAGAAAGAAAAGGTTCAATTGGCCAAGAAATGTATGAGAATGTATTCACACTGGCTTTAGTAGTCAGATAATCCTATCTAATAAAAAAGTAATATGTAAAGTAACGGTCACTCCATGACAAAAAAAAATAGTATAGCCAGTAGCTACAAGATGGCGGCATCCAGTGCTCTCAGCCCTGCCAGAGTCCCCCAGTCTGGCTGAGAGGCACTTGCGCCCCCACGCACCAATCCCTGCCACCAGTGGAGGCAGCCCAGGGTGTCCGGCTGGGAGACACCAGGCACCCACCCACTGATCCCGCCGCCAGCAGAGGCACCCCGGGGTGTCTGGCTGGGAGGTGCCAGGCCCCATGCACTGATCCCTGCCGCCAGCGGAGACAGCCCAGGGGTATCCAGCTGGGAAGTGTCTGGGGTGTCTGGCCAGGGTGTGTGTGGGATGGCCCACTCCAATAGTGGGTCAGGCCTGGCTGCTCTGCCACCTCTGGAGTGTCTGGGGCTGACCAGCAAGACTGGAGTGTTTGGGCCTATGGGCCTAGCCAGGTGTCATGGGGACCAAGTGGATAGGCGGGATCCACCCACTCTAGTGGCAGATCCATCCTCACTGCTCCCCAGCCTCTGGCATGTCTGAGCCTGTCAGCCCTCCATGAGGCTGGATGCTGCGTCCAGGGGACACAGAAGTGGGTGAGGAGTTGAATCTGGGTTTTCTGGCCCAGGGGGACTTGATGCTGTGTCCCAGTTTGTGCTGGCCCAGACTCTGACAGCGGGAAGGAGGAAGTCTTACCCCCAGAGAACTGGCTGTTGGTCAGACAGCTCTCTGCCACCTGACAGCCAGGACTCTCACCTGACAGCAGAGAGGTGGGACTATGTGTAAACATCTATTGATACAAGTAGATGTTTAGACATAGCCGAAAGAAGGTGGCACCTGTGACCAAATGTATCTGAAGAGCAGCTATTGGAAAAACGTCACTTTGAAGTCGAAAAAGCAGACAGAAAATGTCTAAAGATCATTGTGCTTCTGAACTTGAAAGAAGGTGGCAGTGTCGATAGAATATGTCCAAAGGACAGTCATCAACAAGTACGACCAGTGCTGGTAGGAACTGCCTTCTCATAGAAAATGGAGTACATGACGATGCAATTCTCCAACATAATTATGGTGGAATGACTGTTAGATGTCAATTTTGCCTACCACTAAATTTCTCCGATGAAAAACCATCTGATGGAAAATTTACTTGATGATGTAGCAAAGGTAAAGTCTGTCCAAATGATATACATTTTCTAAGATATCCAACATATTTAAAAAGATCAATGACAAAGGAAGATTCTGACAGTAAAAATTTCATGGAAAATATTCGTTCCATAAATAGTTCTTTTGCTTTTGCTTCTATGGGTGCAAATATTGCATCGCCATCAGGATATCGGCCACTGTTTTAGAATATACAGAAAAGTTTATCACCATACTGGAACTTTACATCCTTCAGATTGTGTTTCTTGGAAGTTTGCTCATCTCTATATTTTGGACAGCTGAAGTGATAAGTAAAAGATTAGCAATGCCATAAAACCAGGGCTGCTCAGAACGACTCATGATCAACATCAACAACCTCATGTATGAAATAAATGAATTAACAAAATTGTACAAGATGTTACATGAGGTAGAAAAGGAAGCCCAATCTGAAGCAGCAGCAAAAGGTATAGCTCCCATGGAAGTAACTATGGCAATTAAATACAATCATAACAGCCACCAGGGAGATATAATTCTCCCCATGTACTGAGGTTGCTGTCATATTCAGAAATGGAGATGGAGAACCTGCTTTTCAAAGGGACTTGCTCATTCACTGTAATCCAGATCCCAATAATCCAAATGCCACTAAAATGAAACAAATCAGTATCCTGTTTCCTACATTAGATGCAATAACATATCCTATTCTTTTTCCACATGGTGAAAAGGCTGGGGAACAGATACTGCATTAAGACTCAGTGACAACAGTGTACTCAACAATAATACTAGACAAAATGTAAGGACACGAGTCACACAAATACAGTATTATGGATTTCATCTCTCTGTGAGGGACAAGTTCAATCCTATGTTAAATGCTGGAAAGTTAACAGTTTATTGTGGATTCATTAAAAAAATGGAGGACAATCGGATAAATTTCATTAAAGCAAACCAATCTAAGTTGAGAGTTGAAAAATATAGTAGTTTGATGGATTATCTTAAATCTAGATCTGAAAATGGCAATGTGTTGATGGGTAAAATGGTAATACTTCCATCATCTTTTGAGGGTAGTCCCAGAAATATGCAGCAGCAATATCAGGATGCTATGGCAATTGTAACGAAGTATGGCAAGCCCAATTTATTCATAATCATGATATGCAACCCCAAATGGGCAGATATTACAAACAATTTACAACACTGGCAAAAGGTTGAAAATAGACCTGACTTGGTAGTCAGAGTTTTTAATATTAAGCTGAATGCTCTTTTAAATGATATATGTAAGTTCCATTTATTTGGCAAAGTAATAGCTAAAAGTCATGTTATTGGATTTCAGAAACGTGGACTGCCTCATGCTTACATATTTTGGTATTAGTGAGTCCAAATTACAAATGAAAGATGGCATTGACTGTATAGTTAGGCAGAAATTCCAGGTGAAGACCAGTATCCTCAACTTTTTCAAATTGTAAAATCAAATATGGTACATGGACCATGTGGAATACAAAATACAAATAGTCCATTTATGGAAAATGGAAAATGTTCAAAGGTAAATCCAAAAGAATTTCAAAATGGAAATATTGATGGATATCCCAAATACAAGTGAAGATCTGGTAGCACTATGTCTTTGGAAATAAAGTTGTTAATAACACTTGGATTGTCCCTTATAACCCATATTTGTGCCTTAAATATAACTCATGTAAATGTTGAAGTCTGTGCATCAATTAGAAGTGTCAAATATTTATTTAAATACATCTATAAAGGGCATAATTGTGCATCATGATGAAGTATAGGACTTCAGGTATGTGAGCGCTCCTGAGTCTGTTTGGAGACGTTTTGCAATGCGAATGCATGACTAATCTCATGCAATCACAAGATTAGCTAATCATTTGCCAAATGAAGAAAATTTGTATTTTCATACTGATGATTTTGCTGAAGTTTTAGATGGGGCTAAAAGGCATAACTCAACATTGATGGCTTGGTTCTTACCGAATAGAGAAGATTCTGATGCACATAATTATTATTGGGAGATTCCACAGCATTATGTGTTTAATAATTCTTTGTGGACAAAATGCCAAAAGAATGGGAATAAAGTATTAGGTAGACTATTCACTGTCAGCTTTAGAGAACCAGAATGAAATTACCTTAGACTTTTGCTTCTGCATGTAACAGATTGATAAGTTTTGAGGATCTATGAACTATAGAAAGTGTAATTTATGACACATTTCATGAAGCTGCCAAACATCTAGGCTTATTAATCGAAGACACTATCTGGAAAGATATGATTACCGATGCAATCACCCTTAATATGCCCAAACAACTACGGCAACTTTTTGCATACATATGTGTGTTTGGATGTCCTTCTGCTGCAGACAAATTATGGAATGAGAATAAATTTCATTTTATTGAAGATTTTTTTGGAAATTACACCGAAGAGAAGGTGCCTGTGTGAACTGTGAAATGCATGCCCTTAACGAAATTCAGAAGGTAACCACATTGCATGGAATGAAATGCTCACATTTCAAACTTCCAGACAATCCTTTATTAATAGATGCAAATACATGTGATGAATTATACTAGCAACAACAGCAGAGGTTTTGATAAATTCTCTGAATGAGTAATAATTGGCAGCCTTTCAGACTATAACTTCAGCCTTCAAAGATCAAACTGTACACCCCAAATGCTTTTTTTTGGATGGTCCAGGTGGTAGTGAAAAAACATATCTGTATAAAGTCTAATACATTCTATTAGAGGTCCTGGTGGTACTGTTTTACCCACAGGAATTGCTGCAAATTTACTTCTTGGTGGAAGAACCTTTCATTCCTAATATAAATTATCAGTTCCATTAAATGAAACTTCAATTTCTAGACAAGAGCAAAGTTGCTAAAACCATTAAAAAGGCCCAACTTCTTATTATTGATGAATACACCATGCCATTCAGTCATGCTATAAACACCATGGGCAGATTACTAAGAGAAATTATGAATTGGAATGTTGCATTTGGTGGGAAAGTACTCCTTCTAGGAGGGGATTTTCAACAATGTCTCAATATTATGCCGCATGCTATGCAATCGGCCATAGTACAAACAAGTTTAAAGTACTGTAATGTTTGGGGATGTTTCAGAAAGTTGTCTCTTAAAACAAATATGAGATCAGAGGATTCTGCTTAAAGTGAATGGTTAGTAAAACTTGAGAGGCCGAAACCGGTTTGGCTCAGTGGATAGAGCATTAGCCTGAGGAATGAAAGGTCCCAGGTTCAATTCCAGTCAAGGGCACGTACCTTGGTGGCGGACACATCTCTAGTAGGAGGCAACTGATTAATGTTTTTCTCTCATCGATGTTTCTAACTCTCTGCCTTCTCCCTTCTTCTCTGTAAAAAATCAATAAAATATATTAAAAAAACAACAAACTTGGAGATGACAAATTTGATAGCAGTTTTCATTTAGGAATGGATATTACTGAAATCCCCCATGAAATGATTTATAATGAATCTATTTTTGAAGCTACTGTTGGAAATAGTATATAGGTAATATTTAAAATATATCTAAATGTGCAATTCTTTGTCCAAAAAATAAGCATGTTCAAAAATTAAATGAAGAGCCCTAGCTGGCTCGGCTCAGTGGATAGAGCGTCAGCCTGCGGACTTAAGGGTCCTGGGTTCCATTCTGACCGGGGGCACATGCCTGGGTTGCGGGCTCGATCCCCAGTGGGGGGCATGCAGGAGACAGCCAATCAGTGGTTCTCTGTCTTCATTGATGTTTCTATCTCTCCTTTTCCCTCCCTCTCTGAAATCAATAAAGAAATATATATTTTTTAAAAAATTAAATGAAGAAATTTTGTAGATATTCAGTGGAGATTTTCACACATTTTTGAGTGATTATTCCATGGACTCAACAGATGATGCTGAAAAGGAAAATTTTCTCATTGAATTTCTTAATAGTATTACTTCTTCGGGAATGCCGTGTCATAAATTAAAATTGAAAGTCGGTGCAATCCCCCTATGTTCATAGCAGCACAATTTTACAATAGCTGCAATTTGGAAACAGCCTAGGTGCCCGTCAGCAGGTGAGTGGATCAGAAAACTATGGTACATCTACACAATGGAATTCTATGCTGCCATTAAAAAAAAGGAATTCTTACCATTTGCAGCAACCTGGATGGAACTGGAGAGCCTTATGCTTAGTGAAATAAGCCAGTCAATGAAGGAGAAACACCACATGATCTCACTCATTTGTGGATAATAAAGAACATTATAAACTGATGAACAAAAGGATAGATACAGAGGCAGTAAAGCATCAAACAGACTGTTAAATTACAGCAGGAAGATTAAGGAGAGGTGGGGTAGATAAGAGATCAACCAAAGGACTTGTATGCATGCATATAAGCATAACCAATGAACACAAGACATTGGAGGGTTGGGGTATGCCTGGGGAGGGGGGCATTGGGAAGATATGTATACATGTAACAATAAAAAAATTTAAAATAAATTAAATTGGTAAAAAGGAAAAAAGAAAGTTGGTGTAACCATCATGCAATGGAGAAATCTTAATAGTAAATGGGGTCTTTGTAATGGTACCAGATTTATTATCAAAAGATTGCAACCTAACATAATCGAAGCTGAAGTATTAACAGGATCTGCAGAGGGAGAGGTGGTTCTGATTCCAAGAATTGATTTCTCCCCGTTGACACTGGCCTCCCATTTAAATTAATTAACGATAGTTTCCCGTGATGCCAGCATTTGCAATGACTATTAATAAATCACAAGGACAAACTAGATAAGAGTCAGAATATTCCTACCTGAACCCGTTTTTGCACATGGTCAGTTATATGTTACTTTCTCTTGAGTTTGAAGAGCATGTGATGTTAAAATTAAGTTGTAAATACTTCATCCCAAGGGAAATTAGTTAAGCACTCTGAAAGTCTTTTCACTCTTAATGTAGTATACATGGAGATATTACAATAAGTTTAATCAGTTTATTAGTCATTTTTGCATCAGTGTTGTTTTTATATCATGTTTTTGTTGTTTTTATATCATATTTTTGCTGTTTTCATGTGATGTTTTTGTTATTTTTATGTCTTTGTTCTTACATCATTTTGTTATTGTTTATTAATAAATTCATATATTTCATATACATTTTACTCATTCCCTTTAATCTCTCATACTTCTATTATATAGAAAGGGCAAATAGCAATATTAACATATTTCCTCTAATTAATTCCCTTTTAATGTGCATGAATTTCATGCACCAGGCCATTGTAGGATCTCTGTGGGATCAGGCCTAAACAGGCAGTCGGACATCCCCCAAGGAGTCCCAGATTGGAGAGGGTGCAGGTTGGGCTGAGAGACATCCCGCCCCCCCCCCCATGTGAATTTTGTGCACCGGGCCTCTAGTTTCAAATAAAAGAGAAATGCCATTGAATGTAAAAACCTGTATGAGAGTTATGCAAATTGATTTCAAGGTAGTGGTTACTTCTGGGAAGAGAGGTAGGAAAAAGCATTAGGTAGTGAGGCTTCAGCAGGTTTACTCTGAAGTGTTTTACTTCTTTAAAAAACTGAAGAAAATATGGAGAAACTAACATCTTAAATCCCTTTAAAAAGGATGCATAAGTTTCTGTTAGGCTTTGAAACTTGTCTGTGTATTTGAATTATTTTAAAAATTGTAAAGCCCTACAAAATTTAAAGATTAATTTTAATCTCAAAAACAATCCTTAAGGATGAAAGAATTAAATATTTAACAGTTATAGGTACTCCATATATTAGCAAGTTAAATATGTTCTTAGCTCTCAATTACAGTCATCCCTAGTACTTTAAATATTAGATAATCCTTCTGAAATATGAGTGCTTAGGAAAAACTTCCTAGTTGATAAGGTAGGAAAAATATTTAGAATATCATAAAGGATGAGACAAATCATACTATATTAAGCTTTATGTAACTTCAGTGAATTGTATATTTAAAACTATTTAGATATCCTTAGCTGATTCCATTAACTATCCTTTGCATCTTTAGAAGTTAAATAAGAAGAAATATAGGAATAAAAGACTAATATGATTCCATTAATCTTTTGGCAAGTCTTGAATGACAAAAGCCACAGTTACATAAGCAAAGAAATGATCATTTATGATTGTTAGTTATCTATAATAATAAAGGCAAAATATGCTAATTAGATTGGATGTCCATTGGGTCCACCTTCCAGACGAAGCCAGGGCTGTGAGGGAAGTCCAGGTCCCAGGTGCCTGCTGGCAGACGGAGGGAAGCCTGGGTCCCAGGTGCCAGAGGGAAGCGTGTCAGCAGCCAGGGGAAGGAAGGCCTACTCTTGCATGAATTTCGTGCATCGGGCTTCTTGTTTGAATATAAGCTGTAGCATATTCTCAATGTATAAGATGTACATAAAGAGCCAAGACCAGTTTGGCTCAGTGGATAGAGTGTGGGCTTGCAGACTGAAAGGTCCCAGGTTCGATTCCGGTTGGGGGCATGTACGTACCTTGCTTGTGGGCACATCTCCATTGTGGGGCGTGCAGGAGGCAGCGGATCAATGTCTCTCTCTCATCGATGTTTCTGACTTTCTATCTCTCTCCCTTCTTCTCTGTAAAAAATCAATAAAATATATTTAAAAAAAAAAAGATATACATAAAGAAGTAGTTACAGCCCGGCTGGTGTGGCTCAATGGTTGAGTATCAACTTATGAACCAGGATGCTGCGGTTTGATTCCTGGTTAGGGCACATGTACCTGGGTTATAGGCTCAATACCCAGTAGGGGGTGTACATGAGGCAGCTGATTCATAATTCTCTCTCATTATGGATATTTCTTTTCTTTTTTTAAAAAAAATATATTTTATTGATTTTTTACTGAGAGGAAGAGAGAGGGATAGAGAGTTAGAAACATCGATCAGTTGTTTCTAACACGCTGTTCCTGCACACCCCCTACTGGGGATGTGCCCGCAACCAAGGTACATGCCCTTGACCGGAATCGAACTTGGGACCCTTCAGTCCACAGGCTGACACCCCATCCACTGAGCCAATCCAGTTTCGGCTGGATGTTTCTTTCTCTCTCCCCCTCTTCCTTCCTCTCAGAAATCATAAATATATATATATACATATATACATATATATATATATATATATAGAGAGAGAGAGAGAGAGAGAGAGAGAGAGAAGTAGTTCCAAAAGTGCTTTGTTTTAGCAATTATATTAGGAAGGAAAGCAAGAAAAGAAATAGGAGATATCAAATGTCAACAATATTTTTTGCCTACTTTCTCATATTAATTGGAAGGGGAGGGATAGAGAACAGGAATTTGAATGTCTTTATGTAAAATATGTATTATCATTAAAATTGAACATTTTAAAAACTATTTAAAATGTGATTAGAAACTTAAAAATTCACATTGTAAAACAATTTTGGGAATGTGGGTGATTTTACACATTATCATATTAGCAAAAGAACCACAGCTAACATCCTATCTAATATAAGAGTAATATGTAAATTAACACTCCACTACATTCACAAGCAACACTCACCAGCCAATCAGGAGCAAGAAAGCAAATTAACCCAACCAAGATAGCTATGACCACGGAGCAAACAGGAGGCTTGGGTTGCCCCTGGCGATGGAGGAAGCCAAGCTTTCTGCACACCCTGGCCAGCCCAGGCCTCCACTGAAGGCTACTACGTTTCAATTACAGAAGATAAATAAATCCCAATAAAAATGGCTGTGGCCATGGAGTGAACAGGAGGCTTGGGTTTCCCCGGCGATGGAGGAAGCCAGCTTTCCACACACCCTGACTGGCCAAGAGGTCCACTCAAGGTTATAGAAGATAAATAAATCCCCTATATCAGGGCCTCTGCTTGAGTCACCAGGGGGCATGGATGGCCTGCAAACTACCACAGGCCCCTCACCCAGGCTGCCCCACGCTGCAAAGAAACCCCCACCCTGATCCGGGACACCTTTCAGGGCAAATCAGCTGGCCCCCACCCATGCACCAGGCCTTTAACCTATCTAGTAACATGAAAATTTACCATTACTGCAACACAAGGGAATCCAGGCCTGCAGGGGAGGGCAGTTAGGGGTGACCAGGCCTTTAGGGGAGGGCAGGTAGGGGCAAACAGGCTCTCTCCCCCTTCTTCCCTCTCTCCTCTTCTCTCTTTTCTCTTTCCTCTCTGTCTCTCCTCTTCTCCCCCCCTCTGCTCCTTTCTCTCCCTCTCTCAATGACTCTGTGGATCCTGGTGGCTCCTGATAATTTCCCTTCATTCAAAGTATTTTTCCAAGATGATCCTCTCCCTGCAGAGCACAAGGGTTTTGTGGGCTTTGAGCACACACAGGAAAGGGACTGTATATACTAAAAAATGACTGTCCCATGTGGACACAAGATGGCTGCTACAAGATGGCCAGCAGGGGAAGGCAGTTGGAAGGGACCAGGCCTGCAAGGGAGGGCAGTTGGGGGTGATCAGGCTGGCAGAGGAGGGAAGTTGGGGGCAACCGGGCCTGCAGGAAGGGCTGATGGGAGGGGACACAGGCTTGTAGGGGAGGGCAGTTGGCATATAGGCTGGCAGGGGAGCAGTTAGGCATCAATCAGTCTGGCAGGTGAGTGGTTAGGGGGTGATCAGGCTGGCAAGCAGAAGCAGTTAGAGGCAATCAGGAAGGCAGGCAGGCGAGCAGTTGGGAGCCAGCAGTCCTGGATTATGAGAGGGATGTCCAACTGCCCTTTTAGGCCCAATCTTAAACCGGCAGTCGGACATCCCTGGAGGGGTCCCAGATTGGATAGGGTGCAGGCTGGGCTGAGGGACACACACCCCCAGGCATGAATTTCGTGCACCGAGCTTCTAGCTCTGATACATGTTCCAGTCTTTCATAAGTGTATAAATACACACACACACACACACACACCATACACATACACTCATTTCCACTTTTCTTAAGTGTAGATGTAAAAGATGGCTTTTGGGACCAAAGACACTGAATTTTTATGATCACTCACCCTACTCTATATTTTTAATTTTTCTCAATAGTAGCATTTTCTGGATACAGTTATAGAGTTCAGTAAGTTTATATGTTTTTAAACAAATAAATGCATTGTCTATATCCTAAAGAGTATCTTTGTTACTGTTACTTATAGTTTCCTCACTTAATAACCTCAAGTAATTAGAATTTAGAATTAAAAAATATGGACCACTTTATTGTCTAATTTCAATATTAAAAGTTCCTGTAGAAGTACTGATGCTTTTATGTGGTTATATCAATGTTCTCTTTTCATAGCAGCATGTTATGATGTCTCTAATCAGAATTGATATTTTTTACTTTAAGTGCATTTCCAACTTTTTATTTTAGGGTTTCTCTGCTGGGCTGTTTGCATTCTACCATGATAAAGATGGAAATCCTCTAACTTCAAGATTTGCAGATGGTCTTCCACTTTTTAATTATAGGTATTTGTTATTTTTATTCTTGTTCTCTTTTAGGAGAGATAATAAGACTTGAATCTGAGAATCGTAGCATGTTAAGTGCCATAAATAACAATGGTTTTATGGCTAGTCTAAGAAAATTATAGCTATTAAAACAAGATAGGGTATAAGTGGTCATTTAGCTTCATATACAAAGAATGTTTTAAATTTTATATAATTAAATTCATCTATTTTTCCTTTATTGCATAAGAAAGTTCCTGCCCTCCAAAGATTATAAAAATATTATTCTAGCCCTGGCTGTTGTGGCCCAGTGGTTGGAGCATCATCCAGTACACCGAACACAGGTTGCAGGTTCAAGCCCAGTCTGGGTGCCTATACAAGGCAACCAATTGCTATTTCTCTCTTACATCAGTGTTTCTGTCTCTCTCTCCCTCTCCCTGCCTCTCTCTTAAATAAAAAAATGTTACCCTAAATTTTTTACAGTAAATTATCATTTAAATTTTTTACATTCATAATTTTATTTAAAATTTATTTTTGCTTCATATATTTTGGTTCTTTATAATAGGGATGGGGAATGTCTGGCCTGAGAGCCGTATAAGGCCCACAAAATCATTTGATGTGGCCCTGCCCAGGCAACTGTTGGCAGTACTCGAAAATCAATAAACTTAGGACTTTTTCAAGCAACGTCAACTTATATTTAGTGAATTTTATTATGTGTATGATGTTATAAATACCAAATGGTTCTTGGCAGAAAAAAGGTTCCCTACACTTATTTTATAAGGTACACAAGTCTTTTATTTTTTTATTATTTTTTTAAGATATATTTTATTGATTTTTAACAGAGCAGAAGGGAAAGAAATAGAGAGTTAGAAACATTGATGAGAGAGAAACATCAATCAGCTGCCTTCTGCACACTCCCAACTGGGGATGTGCCTGCATTGAAGGTACATGCCCTTGGCTGGAATCAAACCCGGGACCCTTACTCTGCAGGCCGCCGCTCTAGCCACTGAGCCAAACTGGTTAGGGCTCTTTTTATTTTTATACTTGTCATGCCATGAATTCATAGGGAAGTGGTTCCACAGCTCAGGCTCCTCCCCACAGTTCTCCCACAGTGAGCTTCTGTGGGTGGAGAAGGCTGATGCTTTAGCTCATTGATCAGCAAACTGTGGCTCACGAGCCACATGCAGCTCTTTGGCCCCTTCAGTGTGGCTCTTCCACAAAATTCAACGGACTATGTGAATCTATTTTGAATAAGTGACATTAGAAGAAGTTTAAGTTTAAAAAATTAGGCTCTCAAAAGATTTTCAATCGTTGTACTGTTGATATTTGGCTCTGTAATGAGTTTGCTGACCACTGATTTAGCTGAACCCAGGTGTCTTTTTTTTTTAAATTAAATCTTTATTATTCAGATTATTACATTTGTTTCTTTTTTTCCCCTCCATATCTCCCCTCCACCCGGCTCCCACCCTTCCCTCTACCCTTACCTCCCTCCCGTTGACCTCATCCATAGGTGTATGATTTTTGTCCAGTCTCTCCCTGTAAACCCCTCACCCCATTCCCCCTGAAAATTATCAGTCCACTCCCTTTCTGTGCTCCCGATTCTATTATATTCACCAGTTTATTCTGTTGATCAAATCTTCAATTTCCTTAATTTTCAGATTCACTTGTTGATAGATATGTATTAGTTGTTCATAATTTTTTATCTTTTACCTTTTTCTTCTTCCTCTTCTAAAAGAGTACATTTCAGCATTTCATATAATACTGGTTTGGAGTTGATGAATTCCTTGAGCTTTTTCTTATCTGTGAAGCTCTTTTCTGCCCTTCAATTCTGAATGATAACTTTGTTGGATAGAGTATTCTTGGTTGTAGGTTCTTGCTATTCATCACGTTGAATATTTCTTGCCACTCCCATCTGGCCTGCATCATATCTGTTGAAAAATCAGCTGACAGTCGTATGGGTGCTCCCTTGTAGGTAATTTACTGTTTTTCTCTTGCTGCTTTCAATATTCTCTCTCTGTCGTTTGTTCTTGGTATTTTAATTATGATGTGTGTCTTGGTGTAGTCCTCTTTGGATTTCTTTTATATGGGGTTCTATGTGCTTCCTGGACTTGTAAGTCTATTTCTTTTACCAAATGTGGGAAGTTATCAGTCATTATTTCTCTAAATAGGTTTTCAGTATCTTGCTCTCTTACTTCTTCTGGCACCCCCATAATTCTGATGTTGGTACGCTTGAAGCTGTCCCAGAGGCTCCTTACATTATCTTCACATTTTTGGATTCTTTTCTCTTCTTGCTTTTCCAGTTGAGTGTTTCTGATTCTTTAATTTCAAATTTTTGACTTGATTCTTGTCTTCCTCTAGTTTGCTGTTAGGGCTCTGTACAATATTTTTTAATTCACTCAATGTATGTTTAAATTTTAGTTGGTTCTGCCGAGACCGGTGTGGCTCAGCGGATGGAGCGTCGGCCTGCGGACTGAAAGGTCCCGGGTTCCATTCTGGTCAGGGGCATGTACCTTGCTTGCGGGCACATCTCCACTGTGGGGCGTGCAGGAGGCAGCTGATCGATGTCTCTCTCTCATCGATGTTTCTGACTTTCTATCCCTCTCCCTTCCTCTCTGTAAAAAATCAATAAAAAATATATTTAAAAAAAAAAATTTTAGTTGGTTCTTTTCCATCTCTGGTTGGATCTTTTTCATCTCCTCTTGGGTCTCGCTAAATTTATCCATCTTTCCTAGGATATTCTTGAAAAACTTTATAAGCATGGTTTTGAACTCTATATCCAGTCGTTTGTTTTCCTCCATTTCTTTTGTTTGTGATCCCTTCCCTTGACTTGTCATTTTCACTGTGCCGGGAGAACTTCTGTGTTGGATTCAGCCTTATGATACCAGACTTGCAAAACTGCAAAAGCCTCTCTGTTGAGCTTGGGATGGGTGGAGTCTCAGGGCTTAAGGGACCGCCTTGCCTTCCAGTCGGCCCCACCCTCCACGGCCTCCGAGTCTCATGTGACTGGGTAATTGCTGAGGCAGTCCCTTGCGTGCACCCTAGTGCTCTTGCGTGCACCCTTGCGTGCACCCTAGCCTCTAGACTGCTGCCTTTCCAGCATGAAATTTGAGCACTACTGAGAGGTCCCTCAGCCCAGCCTGTACCCTCTCGCAGTCTGAGACCCCTTGAGGGATGTCCAGAACTCCTCGCTCCTTACTGTCCACCTGCTTACTGCTCCTTGCCACTTGGCTCGCTGCTCCTTATTGCTGCTGTGGAGGCAGGAGAGGCCCCTGCTACTAACACTGCAGCTCCTGGCTGAGTGACATCCCCCAATGGGAGTGTACTGATTACCAGAGGGCAGTTCCTGCATGGAGCATCTGCCCCCTGGTGTCAGTGCCCATCATAGGGACTGTTCATTCTGGTTGTTCCATCTTAGCAGTCACTTAGGCTTTTTATAATGTGTACAGATGTATTTTTATCTACTTATTTATTTAGTTATTTGAGAGAGAGGAAGGGACATGGATAAAGAGATAGAAACATCAATGAGAAAGAACTTTAATTGGCTACCTACTGCACACCTCTCACCAGGGGACCAAGTCTGCAACTCAAGCATGTTCCCGGAGTGGGAATCGAACCAGCGACCTCTTGGTGCATGGGTTGACACTCAGCACTGAGCCACACTGGCAGGGCTATACATATATTTTTATAATTGTTATGTCTTGGTGGATTGATTCTTTCATCATTAGAAAATTTCCCTCTTTGTATCTAGAAATAATTTTTGTCTTAAAGTCTATTATTTTGTGTGAATTATCATCATAGCCAAGAATTGGCTCTGTGGACTTAAGTAAGTTATTTCATCTCTCTAAGCTCCTGTGTTTTTATCTATGGCATGGTGATGACAATCTCATGATGTTGTTGAAAAGATTAAATGAGAAAATGTTATCAAGTACTTTTAGTAAGCTTGAAAATTTTAATTTTATTGATATTCATAAGCACATTTAATGCGGTAAATTTGCAAGTGACTGTCTTCTAATCCTTTAATTACAGTCTTGGATTATATCAATGGAGTGATAAAGTAGTTCAAAAAGTGGAGAGATTATGGGATGTTCGAGATAACAAGATAGTCCCTCACACTGTGTATCTCCTAGTAACACCTCGTGTTGTTGTAAGTATTACTAAATTATTAACGTCTCATGAGCCATCAGCTCTTTTCCTTCATAATAGTCATCTACTAATCATTATTATTTAAGAACTATCATTACATTTTAGAGCTTATAGTAGGAAAAAGAATAGAAAGGCAATACAATAAAGCTACACACACAGAGAAATCTGAGGAAATGGAAATTTGGCAGTGACTCCTGGTTTCCCCTCTACCCACTGCTTTAAGTCAGTGCTCCTCTGTTTTCATACCTCTTAGTATTACTGGCACTGTAGCATAATTATGGATCATTTAATTTGGAGTCTGTATTAGTCAGAGTTTTCCAGAGAAACAGAACCCACGGGATGTGTTAATGAGGGGGGAAGGAGAAGAAAGAGATTCATTTTAAGGAATTGACTCATGTAATTGTGGAGGTTTAAAGAATCTACAATCTGAGAAAGTTGGCTGGCAGGATGCAGACTCAGGGAAGAGTTGTAATTTGAATCCAAAGGCAGTCTGCTGACTGAATTCCTTCTTGCTCAGGTAAGGTCAGTCTTAGTTTTCTTAAGGCTTTTAACTGATTGGATGAGATCCAATAAATTTGCTTTACTCAAAATCCACTAAGTACAATGCTAATCTCATCCAAAAGCATCCACATAGATCAGACTAATTAATTTGCTCAATACGCACATTAATTCTCTTGGCAAGAATTAATTGAACGGACTAACGTTTGACCAAATATTTAAGCACTGTATGGCCCAGCCAAGATCACATAAAATTAACCATCACGCGTTTATGTAATGACAGCAACTTATTCTCCCTCCTTGACTGAACATAACTCTTAAGAGTCTTTTGAATTTTTATACTGCTCTTGGCTTATTTTCCATCCCTGGAAGTCTCTAACTGAAGGATAGGCAGAATCAACTGAACAAAATTATATTCTTAAAAACAATTTTTAAAATATATTTTTATTGGTTTCAGAGAGGAAGGGGGTGGGGGAGAGATAGAAACATCAATGATGAGAGAGAATTGTTCATCGCTGTCTCCTGCACGCCTCCTGGTGGGGATGGAGCCTGCAACTCGGGCATGTGCCCTTGACTGGAATTGGACCCATGACCCTTCAGTCCACAGGCTGACGTTCTATCCAATGAGCCAAACCAGCTAGGGCACCAAAGTAATTCTTTAATTCTTTATTACATCTAGTGTGATGATTTGCCATTATCTTACTGTACTTTTGTAGGGCTTATATATTTTTCTGATTTTAAGGCTGAAGCAAGAAAACATTTTAACTGTCCAATTCTGGAAGGAATGGAACTTGAAAATCAAGGTGGTATGGGCACTGAACTCAACCATTGGGAAAAGCGGTTATTAGAGGTAAGTTTACATTAAAATTGTACTAAATCTGTTTTTTCTTTAAATGTTACTAGACATATTTTTTTCTTATGGTAAAAAAGTTATTCAAACAGTGTAATAGCATATACTAGTAAAGTAAAAATATTTTAAGTTAGCTTTCCAGATCCACTTTCCTGAAGTAGTCACTTTTTAAGTTTTTTGTATATCCTTTCAGAAGTATGAACTTAACATATATACTTTTAAAAAAGTGGTTCGTATATTTCCACTACTTTTTTACTTAATGATACTTATCTTAAACATTTCTCCAAAGTAGTAAAGTGCTTCTACTGTAATGCAATGTATGCTTTCCTAGAAAAATGTAAAGAAGTACCAGAGTAAATATAGTTTATTTATTGGAAATATATGTCTTTTTAAACACTAAAAATAACAAGGCTTGGGGGAAAATAAATACCAGAGCACAAATAAAAGCAGTAAGTCATAATAAAAGTGCCAGCTTGGTTTAAAAAGACATATATTTCCAATAAACAAACTATATTTACTTTGATGTTTTTTTATATTAAACAGTAATAACAAAAAGCAATGATAGTTGAATGGGAGACTATAAATCTGAGCAAAGGAAGAAACTAGTAAAATTGTACAAAGATTAGTGAGAACCATGCAATAAGCACTTCCAAGTCAGAGCCTCTAGCTGTATCAAGCCATGTAGAAGAGCATGGAGTGAACGGACACTTTGCACAGTATAGCGTTTCTCTGTTACTGTTTTTAGCTGCCTTAGTGTACTTTATATTTAGCTGCTATTGCTCCATTGCACAAGACATTAAAATCCAGGGGGAAAATCATTATGAAGCAACACGATTCCTTATTATGATGATGTTTTCTTATAAACCAGGGTTACATGAGCTCATTCGCATTGAGAAACCCATGCTTTAGTAGAATAATCTGTATATTGGATCTATTCATTTTTTAGTAGATAAATATTATATGAACATCATTCCTATGCTAATGAATAACTATGTTTTTAATTTTAAAAATATTGTAATGAGCAACTTATTTAAATCTGCAATGTCTTCTAGGAGTGTTGTTCTAGTGGTGATAATTAGGTTCACTTAAACAATCACACTAACAAGACCTAAATGATCTACATTGAAAAACATTCATGTAGAATGATAGAGGAAAGAAAGCATAGCATGCCACCGTGGTCATCAGGCATTTCTCTTATACTCCATACAGCGGTCTAAGAGTTATCCATAGATATAACTTGCAGAACCCTATAAGGGTCATACCCATAAAAATCACTGCACACCGGGAAGTCCAAAATTGTGGCTTATCAACAGGTGTTTGTGTTCATTTATCGTAATCCCAAGTCCAGATGTATGTCAGGAGGTCTTTTTTCCTGTGTACTGTTGCCTGATAACACAGTTCACATTCCACCTTTATTAGGTTCCCAGAAACCAGAATTAGGAAGTTAACTGAAGGTAAAATTTTTTTATATAGAAAAAGAAAAGATAAATCCCTACAAGTGGAATGTCTTGCTTATATATGTGACACCAAAAGCATAAGCAACCAAAGAAAATAGATAACATGAACTTCATCAAAAATTAAAAATTTTGTGCTTCAAAAGACACTATGAAGAAAGTGAAAAGACAACTCACAGAACAGGAGAAAATATTTGCAAATCATCTGTCTGTTAAGAGTCTATAATCCAGACTATACGAAGAATTATAACTCAACAATAAAGCATGGCTAACTGTGGTTGAGCCTTGACCTATGAACCAGGAGGTCATGGTTCAGTTCCCCATCGGGTTACATGCTCAGGTTTTGGGCTCAATCCCCAGTGGGATGTGTGCAAGAAGCAGCCAATCGATGTTTCTATTTCTCCCTCTCCCTCTCTGAAATCAAGAATATTTAAATACTAGTGGCCTGGTGCACAAAATTTGTGAACATTAAAAGGGGATTAATTAGAGGAAATCATTTAATATTGCTATTTGCCCTTTATAATAGAAGTGTCAGAGATGAAAGAAAATTAGTAAAATGTATATGAAAAACTTCCTCCTGTCAGAGTCTGGGGCTCACCACGGGACCCAAAATAAAGTCCCCACCCACCCACATGCACCTCAAAATCATGTGAGATCCAGACCCGGCCGGCCCCCACCCCCATTGGGCTAGATCCAGACCTGGCCAGTCCCACCCTTGTCAAGCCCTGCCGGGCAGGGGGCATAGCCTCAGGTCCTCCATCAAGCCCCACCAGCAGAGGGGTGCACAGCCTCAGGTCCCCTGTCAAGCCCCACCAGCAGGGTGGCACATCCTCAGGTCCCCTGTCAAGACTCACTGGGTGGGGAGCACGGCCTTAGATCCCCTGTCAAGCCCCGCCAGGCCAGGGGTGTGGCCTGAGGTCCCCCAGCTTGGTGCCAGGGCAGGAGGCGCAGCCTGAGGTCTCCTGTCAAGCTCCGCTGGGTGAGAGGGTACGATCTGAAGTCCCCTATCAAGCCCAGCCAGGCAGGGAGGCGCAGCCTCAGATCCTCTGTCCAGTGCTGGAGAGCAGCATGAGGTCCCCTATCAATTCCCACTGGGCAGGGGCTGCAGTGTGAGGTCCCCAGCCTGGTGCTGTGGTGGTGGGGGTCACAGCCTGAGTTCCTCTGACCCAGCACTGTGGGTGCACCTACTGGGTGGGGGCCATGGCCTGAGTTCCCCTGTCAAGCCCAGCCAGGCAAGGGGGGCATAGCCTCAGGTCCCCTGGCCCAGTGCTAAGGCAGTGGGCATGGCCTGAGGTCCCTTAGCTCAGCACCAGGACAGGAAGTGCACCTTGAGGTCTCCTGTCAAGCCCCATGGGAGGGTGGGGGCGGTGCATGGCCTGAGGTCCCCCAGCCTGATGCCAGGATGAGGAGCGGGGCCTGAGGTCCCCTGTCAAGACCCATGGGGGTGGGGGAGGGCATAGCCTCAGATCCCTGCTGATTGCTCATTAAGGCTCCTTATGGGAACTTGGCTTCAGCTGCAGATGCAGCTATCTTTGTGATGGAGTGATGGTCAATTAGCATATTCCCTCTTTATTAGATGGGATTATTTTTAAAAAGAAGACAACCTAATTTAAAAACAGGTGGATTTAAAAATTATGCTTACATGTATCATGACCCGAGTTGGTAAAATTGTGAAAAGAGTAAAATTAATGTTTGTACTGACAGTCTTTATCTAGATGACCACAAACTAAGTGATGGAAACTTACTGGAAGTGACATACATTTCTCCTGTGGGAATTTCAGTTTATTTTCTTTAAGCAATTTTATCAAGTGATTCCCTTTAAAAGCTGTAGATTGGCCAGAAATGAAAGCTTATTTACTTTTTAGTAGATATTAATAATTTTATTAATTTCATCAACTTACACCTTTCTCTGAAGTCAACTTTGTGTCCTTTTTTTAAAAAGATGATATTAAAGTACTTGAGAAGAGCATTTTTTTTTTTTAAAGATGAAATTAAAGATTGGAAGAATAGTCAGAGCTGCCCAAAAAATATGGCTTCTTAAGAGGCAGGAAAGTCATTAGGTAACCTACTGGTATAAACTTTATGATATGAATTAAAACATTGGATAAATAGTAAACCTTGATGGTATTTTAGGTCTCTCATGCAAATCCTTTAATCCTGTGATACATGTTTTGCATATTAATGTATATTTCTGTGATCACGAAGTTGAGGGTTATGAAAGCATTTTTTGTGTAATTCAGGTATTATCTGGGCCTCTTGTCTCAACTACCCATTTTGCCTAGGTAGCTGATATTTTTACAGTATTCCTGTTTCAGTGTATTTGTCCTCATTTTCATCACAGAGTTCTAAGTGCTGGCTGTGTAACGTTCAAACAAAATTGGACACAAAGTAGACATTTGAGACAGAAAGTAGATTTTAAGTCTCGTCATTTTAAACAAGACTTACGTATTTCACTATTTTAAATAAATACTTCATGAGCCTCTCATACTTAAGACATTTTAAATATACATCAACGTAATCATGGAAATTATTGAGATTGCAAGGAGTCCAGTCCTCTAATGAAAATATGTTGGCGATTTTCAGAATGAAGCAATGACTGGTTCTCACACCCAGAACCGAGTCCTCTCTCGAATCACTCTGGCATTAATGGAGGACACTGGGTAAGACAGCTTTGAGATTGTTATATAAATTGTTTATTAAAATGAAATGAATATTAAAATTAATATTATTAAGCTAAATAAACTAAGTAGCTTAAAATACTGACATTTTGCATTGAAGTAAAATATTCTTAGAATTTTCTGCAGTTAGCTATCCATTACCTCTAACAACTCCATTTATTCATTCAATAAATATTTGAAGCCCTGAGATATAGTAAGGAATAGAACAAAATTCCTAGTATTACAGAATTTACCTTTCAATACATAGAGGCCATGCTAACATGAAGGAAAGACTAATTTAAAAAACATTTTAAATTATAAGTGAAATTGGCCAAAACCGGATTGGCTCAGTGGATAGAGCATCGACCTGTGGACTGAAAGGTCCCAGGTTCGATTCTGGTCAAGGGCATGTACCTTGGTTGCAGGTACATCCCCAGTAGGGGGCGTGCAGGAGGCAGCTGATCGATGTCTCTCTCTCTCATCGATGTTTCTAACTCTCTATCCCTCTCCCTTCACCCTTCCTTTCTGTATGAAATCAATAAAATATATATATTTTTTAAAAAGATACTAGTTGGATACAGAAGCACTGTGGAATTTGTGAGTCACTAATGAAAAATCATGTCTGTGGTGAATTTTAAAGCATTTTTCTTTTTTTTTTTTTTGAGGCAACACAACAGCAACATGGGCTTTATGTTTCTAAATTTCTGGCAACATTTTAAAACTAGACATAGAGCTCATCTAGAATGGCTCAGTTGGTTGAGCATTGTCTTATATACCAAGAGTTTGCTGGTTCTGGCTGGCATGGAGGTCATGGTTCGATTTCTGGTCAGGTTACATGCCTGGACTTTGGGCTTGATCCCCAGTAGAGGACGTGCAGGAGCCAGCCACGCCATGTTTCTCTCTCATCTATGTTTCTATCCCGCTCCCTCTCCCTTCCTCTCTCTAAAATCAGTTAACCAACAAAAGAAGTATAAATTGATTGTTATAGAATAGTCATGAGGATGTAAAGTAGAGCATTATAATCAACTAGAGGCCCAGTGCATGAAATTTGTGCCTGGGTAGGGTCTCTAGGCCTGGCCAGTGATCAGGGCTGATCAGGTTCCCCACCACTCCACCTCCTCCTTCCCTTGCCATCCATGCAGTTCCCCTGCCTCTACATTTCCTTCTTCTTTTGCTACCCATGTACTGCCACTATGTGGTTCTCCCCCACCTCCCTGCCTCCTTCCCTTGCTCCCTCAGCCCTGCTGCTGCCACTGGTCACCCACCATGTTCTGCACTGCACATCGTAGCAAGCGTTTGAACTCCTGTTCTCCTGGCCAAACTCCCAAGGGGACACTTTGCATATTAGTCTTTTATATCCTATCTAATAAAAGGGTAATATGCAAATCAACCATCACTCCAACACACTATGAATGACCCCATGTGGACACAAGATGGCCACCATAAGATGGCTAGCAGGGGTGGGCAGTTGGGAGGGACCAGGCCAGCAGGAAGTGTAGTTGGGAGTGACCAGGCCTACAGGGGAGGACAGTTAGAGGCAACCAGGCCGGCAGAGGAGGGCAGTTAGGGGCAATTGGGCCAGCAGGGGAGCAGTTAGGCATTGATCAGACTGGCAGGGGAATGATTAGGGGTGATCAGGCTAGCAGACAGGTGAGTGGGTGGGAGGCAGCCATCCTGGATTGTGAGAGGGATCCCAGATTGCAGAGAGTACAGGCTGCAATCCCCATGCACAGATTTCATGTACTGGGCCTCTAGTATATAGATAATAACTATGTATACCCCTAACCAGTTGGGCTCAGTGGATAGAGCATTGGTCTATGGACTGAAAGGTCTCAAGTTTGATTCCAATCAAGGGCGTGTATCTTGATTGTGGGCATATCCACAGTAGGAGGTATGGAGGAGGCAGCTGATGGATGTTTCTTTCTCATCATTGTTTCTAACTCTCTATATTCCTCTCCCTTCCAGTCTAAAAAATCAGTAAGTAAATAACTATGTATGGTGTTAGATGGGTATGAGATTTATTGTGAGGATCAGTAAGTTATACAATGTCTAATCAGTATGGAATACACCTAAAACTAATGTAATATTGTATGTTAACTGTACCATATATATATAAAAGGCTATGTGACCTGCTGACTGGCTGAGTAGCCAGTAGGTATGATGTGCACTGACCACCAGGGGAAGATGCTCAATGCAGGAGCAGCTGAATGACAGCAACTTTGCATTCCGGGACCCCTCGGGATGTCAGAGGTTTCGGCCAATCCCCACAAGCCAGGCCAAGAATCCCACTTGCCGGAGGGACCCCACTCACTCCACAGACACCCGTTGAGCCCCAGCGCCACCACAGGTGTGGCCAGCTGGGGAGGGCTGCAGGAGATCGGATCCAGGGCATGTCTGGCCCATGTCACTGGCCACCTTCTAATTAATTTCCTTTCAATGTGCACAAATCCGTGCACTGGGCCTCTAGTTGAAAAATAAAAAAAGATTATTTTTTCCTTTTATTTTTTATTAATCCTCACCTGAGGACATTTTTCCATTGATTTTTAGGGAGGGTGGGAGAGAGGGAAAGACAAAGAGAAACATTGATGTGAAACAAACATATCAATTGGTTGGCTCCTGCACAAGCCCTGACTTGGGCATAGACTGGGGAGGAGCCTGCAACCAAGGTACATGCTCTTGCCCAGAATCTAACCAGGACCTTCAGTCCAAGGCCAATGATGTATCCACTGAGCCAAACAGTTTAGGACCAAAAGAAAAAGATTTATTTAAAAAAAAAGAGAGAAAGAGAGAAATGCTGATAAAACTAAGCTTGTTGATTAAAATTTGCCAGGAAACTAAATAAATGGGCTGTGGTGTGTTGTTTTTTTGTGTTTTTTTCTGAAATGAGAACATTTTAAAAAGTGTTACACATTGTATTCATTTGTCTTATTTTAATGGTGTAATATTTATCACAAGCATGGCCTGTATGATAAAATAGCACAGATTCAAGGCCAGAGGAACAAGAAACTAGGGCCAACAGAATCTAACAATTCCACTGTTTCTTCCTGAGTTTACTTCTCTTTTTCTCTCATTTTCTTTGTTTCTTTGGCCCTCATTCCTCTGGCCTCACACCTGAACCAGTTTCTACTAGGTGACTTCTGTCATCTTTGGAAATTACAATGAAAACATGATTTGTTAGTGTTTTTTCCAACTGTGAACAGCCTCACCACAAAACTGAAGTTCCCCAGTTCTGTTCCGGAGACCCTTGCAGCAAGGGATTTTTAGTAATGCCTACCCGTGGGATGGCCAGCAAAGTCCCTTTTGAGGTCCTAGTTTTCTCATTGTTGAGATTTGTCATGGGTATATTGGAATTGTTTTTTAAATGACAGCAATAAAAAATACTTTGTTTGAATTATTTCCACAGGTGGTATAAAGCTAATTATAGCATGGCTGAGAAGTTAGACTGGGGTCGAGGAATGGGCTGTGACTTTGTCAGGAAGAGCTGTAAATTCTGGATTGATCAGCAGAGAAAAAAGTAAGAATACATTTTTTTATAATGTTTGATAACAATTTATTTCTGATTTTGTTCTTTATCTGGAGCCTAAAGTGTTATTTTCAAAATATGGTCTGAATAGTTCATATTCAAAATGTGTAGAAACCTATTTCTGGTGCTTGGTGATATAATAAATAGCTGCATATTGTTTTAAATCATAGACTTAAAGAATCTACAATGTGGGAGCTATTTCTGTTTAGCTTATAATTCATAAATATGCATTGCAAAAAATTTTACATACTCTATATTTCTTACTATTTCCTTCAGAAAATGCACTCATAAACATAGATGTAACTATTGATTCAATATTAAAAAAACATAAAGGTATTTTTTCAATAGAGTCCTCAAATCTGGATGCATATTACAATCACCTAGCAAGCTTTTTAAAAAATACAGTCTCCAATTTTGGGGGATACATACACACACACACACACTTACACATGTTCATATTTTATATATATATATATATATATATACACACACACATATATATATATATATATATATATATATATATATATATATATATACACACACACACACACACACACATATATATATTAAAATAATTACAGATTCTTATGCAGAGATTTCATGTACATTTCATCCAGTTTCCTTGGTTGGTAACATTTTATAAAGCTATAGTACAACGTCACAGCCAGGATTTTACAATTGATATAATCAGATATAGAACATTTGGATCATCGCAAGAATCCCTCTTATTTCACTTTCATAGTCATACTCAATTTCCTCTCATGCCCGCCCCTCCTTAATTCCTGAAATCACTAATCTGTTCTCCATTTCTCTAATTTTGTTCTTTAAAGAATATTATATAAATGGAATTATATATAATGAATATAATATTCACTATATACTATAGTCATATTAATGAATGAAAAAACATTGTAATGAATGAAAAAAATCCTTTGACTCTTCTCTGTGTTTCTTTTACAGTTTTACTAGATGATTGTCAGTTTTACCAATTTTTAAAATATATATTTTTTTGTTGATTTTAGAGAGGAACAGAGAAGGAGAGAGAGCTAGAAACATCAACGATTAGAGAGAATTATTGATCGGTTGCCTCCTACAACTGCAGGCTCCCTACTGGAGATTGAGCCTGCAACCCAGGCATGTGTCCTTGACTGTGATCGAACCAGGGACCCTTCAGTCTTCAGGCCAACACTCTATCCACTGAACCAAACCAGCTAGGGCAGTTTTACCAATTTTTTAAAAGAACCAACTTTTTGTTTTATTGATGTCTGTTGTTGTTTTTGTTTTCAGATCCATTGATTTCTTCTTTTATCTTATAGCTTTGCTTCTGCTTGTTTTGATTTCTTCTTTCTTTGTAATGTTGATTATTAATTTGAGATGTTATATCTTTCTGATTTAGTCTTATAATTTCTCTCTGAGCATTTCTTCAGCTATGTCCCACAAATTTCAATGTTTTATTTTTATTTCCATTCATGTCTTAGTCTACTTGGGGTCCCAGAACAAAATACAGAGGGGGTGGCTTAATCAGCAGAAATTTTTTTTATCATGGTTCTGTAGGCTGAGAAATCTGGGATCAAGGTGCCTGCCAATTTTGTTCATGGTGAGAGTTCTCTTTCTGGTTTGTAGACAGCTGCCTTCTCACTGTGTCCTTACATGGCAAAGGAGAGTACACTCTGGTCTCTCTTCCTCTTCTTATAAAGAAACCAATCCTATCAAATTAGGGCTCTACCCTTAGGGCATCATTTAACCATATTGCTTCCTAAAGACCCTTTCTCCAGTTATATCAGATTGGAGGTTAGGGCCTCTATCCACGAATTTTGGAAGACTCAGTTTAATCTGTGGCAATTAGTGCAATTTTTTTAAAAAAAAAGTTTCCATTGAGCTCTGGCTGGTGTGGTTCAGTGTGTAGAGCATTAGCATGCACACTAAAGGATCTTGGGTTCAATTCCCAGTCAGTTCAATTCCCATTTACCTAGGTTGCGGGTTAGATCCCTGGCTCCAGTCAGGGCATGTGTGGGAGGCAACCAATCAATGTGTCTCCCTTGCATAAATGTTTCTCTCTTTCTCTCTCTCTTTCTCTCTCTCTCTCTCATCTCCCTCTCCCTCCTACCCTTCCTGCCCCCCAATCTCCACTCTTATTTTCCCTCCTCTCTCCTTCCTTCCCACTCTCAATAGAAAAAGTATCCTTGGAAGAGGAGAGGATTAACAGATTAAATAATTAAACATTAAATAAATTACTTTCTCTCCAAGATTAGATTTAACAGACTACAGAACAAGTTGTAACAATTAGGAATATTGACACAATTTTCATTTTATGCAGAAAAACAAGATTGGACTGTGAATATTGTTTTCGTTTTTGTGTGTATATGTGTTCTTTTTTAAACCTCATCCAAGAAATGAGGATATTTTTTCCATAGAGTTTTTAGAGAGATGGGGGAGGGAGGAAGGGAGAGAGAGAAAGAGAAACAGCCATGTGTTGAGGCACATTTATTAGTTGACTCCCAATAGGAGCCAGGATTGAACCTGCAACTAAGGTACATGCCCTTGACCGGGAATTGAACCTGTGACCCTCCCATCTGAGGGCTAGCCAGGGTGTGAATGTTTTTAATTTAACAAACTGTCAAATAGGATTTTTTGAACTAGATTGTAGCATGGAAAATATTTAATTAACTCTTTGTAGCTGCAGGACAAAGGGGACTTCATCTCCATTTGTTTCTGAGACTCCATTTGTTAATTATGAAGATGTATATTTTTGACAAAGCTCTAGAATTTCATTATCTGTCATGTAAAATGCAAATTAGGTCTTTAAAACTCCATTTTACTGACAAAAAATGGAAAGAGATAAATAGGGTTTTATTTAATAACAGTGAAGTAATGTTATAATGCATCTAACTTTAATCTTTCACATCTACATTACACATTCCTTTTACCCTTTGAAAAATAAACTTATAACTCAATTTAGCAATTAATTTTAAGCTATTAAAACATATTGAAATTATAGTGGAAAAGATAAGCTTGTAATGGAAAAGAATAGATATGTACTATTTTCTTCACAGTTTTATACTGTGGTATTTATCTTTATGTGCAGGAGGCAGATGCTGAGCCCTTACTGTGACACCCTTAGGAGTAATCCCTTGCAGTTAACTTGCAGACAGGACCAGAGAGCAGTGGCAGTGTGTAATTTGCAGAAGTTTCCAAAACCTTTGCCTCGAGAATACCAGGTAACACTTGTTTGGGACACAATTTTAAGAATCACCTTTTTAAAAATAAGTTTCTATTTTGGTTTAGAAGAGTAAAATCTCTTAACTGTTTCAATTTATAAGGCCTCATTTGTTTTCTATAAGTCAGATAAACTGAGGAATTCCTCCATTTATTTATAACTAATGTGATAATAGATAGTAATTAATATCTAGTAATTCCTTGTAGAAATAGTAAGAGGTATTTAGAATATTTATTTTGCTCTAAATATTTCTAAACTGTATGTTTTTTTTTCTTTATAGTTGTTTCCAAAGTCTTCATCTTTAATTTCCTCTAATTTACACACCACAAAACCCTACTAGATTCTTTAAAGAAAATAACCCAGGTACTCTAAGCCGATTAATTAGAAGGCTTGGGAGTTCTGATTTAGAGAAGGTTTGAGTCACGGAATGTAAAAGATGAAAAAAATGGCTCCACATGATGTTCAGTCTGAATCTCTGATTTGACCTTTTAAGTGATATGTTGCCATGGGTATCTCTAAAAAGCCTTAACTCAGCCTGTCATTTTCAAAGGACACATTTGTCAGAAATTATATCACAAAAGCTAATTTTAAATGATTGCTGCTAAAGTTTGAGCTTTCTACATATGTTTATGACCTTTCTGAATGTTTCAGACACCATGTGATGGTAATTATATTTCTAGGTGTCCTATATAATTAAAGGCTAATATGCAAATTGTCCCCTCAACTGCGAGATCAACCAGGGGCTGGAGCTGGTCCACCAACTACTCTCTGCCCCTCCCTTGAGATGGCCCCACCCCCGATTGGCCCCTCCTTTTCCGATCTGGGCAGGCTGGCTGAACCCCACCTGTGCATGAATTTGTGCACTGAACCTCTAGTAGTAGTATAATTCAACTAGAAGCCTGGTGCACAAAATTTGTGCACTCGGGGGGATGCTCTCAACCCAGTCTTCACCCTCTTGTAGTCCAGGAGCAGCTTGCAACCTCTCAGAGTCCAGGGACCCTCAGGGGATGTCCAACTGCCCCAGTGGTGGGAGAGACTCCCGCCACCACTACTACACTCACCAGCTGTGAGCCCAGCTTCTGGCTGAACAGCACTCCCCCTGTCAGAACACACTGACCACCAGGGGACATCTCCTGCATTGAGCATCTGTCCCCTGGTGGTCAGTGTGAATGAATCATAGAGACTGGTTGTTTCACCATTCAGTCGATTTGCATATTAGCCTTTTATTATATAGGGTGAGTTGGTGTAAAATGTGAATCTTTAAGATTGAGCTGATACCTTGTTCCTTTGGTGTTCAAAGTATTATCCTACCTAATAAAGAGGGAATATGCTATTTATCTCTTAGGCTATCCCAAAGATGGTGGTGCCCACAGCCAATAAGAAGGGAATATGCTAATTGACTGTGCCACCCTCAAAGATAGCGGCACCCACAGCCAATAAGGAGGGAATATGTTAATTGAATGCCCCACCCCCAAAGATGTCAGCGCCCAGCCCCCTTAAACCTGCAGGGGCGGCAGGTGTGCAACAAGGCTGGGCCCGCCTACCTCCGGAATCCCCCAGTCCTCTCAGCTTCCCAGCTGCCCAGGGCTGGCCCGAGGTGCAGGCAAGCCTCGGATGGTGGCTGCCTAGCCATCCAGGGCCAGCCCCAGGCACAGGCAAGCACTGCCAGCAATGACAGCAGCAGAGGTGTGATGAGGCATCTCATTCCCCTGATCACCGGGTCGCCTTCTGCCGCTGAGGTCTCCCAGACTGTGTGAGAGGGCAGGCTGGGCTGAAGGACATGCACCGGGCATCTAGTATGTATATATGTGATCTCTCTTATTTTCTCACAATTTTATTTTCTCAAGAATATCAAAATAGCATATAAATTAAATAAAGACATTTGATGTACAATATATTTAAAATCTTAATTCTATGAAGTTTTTTGTGTTTTGTCAACTCTTAAGAGTCTTCCAATTCATTCTTTAAAAACACATCAAATTTGTTATCTAATAAAAATTTAACCAGTTTACTTATCTTACTTATTTCTAAAACTACAATAGCTTTGACATACCTCTAAGTACTATATTAATATCTTTGTGTTATGCTGTACATCAAGCATGTCAAACTCATGACTCCTGGGCCAAGTGCCTCATTTATTTGGCCTGTGTTAGCCTTTGAGTTTGACATGCTTGTTGTACGTGAGGAAAATTGCATTAATATCTTCTTTGTGTTATACAGCATTAGAGTGTTGCTATAAATTGACTATGGACTTTGTTTGGTTATACAGAATATTTCTTTTTCTCCTGTCTTCCTAGTACTTTGATAAACTCAGTGGAATACCTGCAGAAGATTTACCCCATTATGGTGGTTCAGTAGAAATTGCTGACTACTGCCCTTTCAGTCAGGAATTCAGTTGGCATGTAAGTGGTGAATACCAGCGCAGCTCAGATTGTAGAATATTGGAAAATCAACCAGGTTAGTAGCCTAGTGAAGTGAAATGTTATATTCATATTACAATTATATATCAGCAATGTAAAATAGTGGTTAAGGGCACTATTTTTTGTATTGTGGAATTTGTATTGTGGATTCATCTATTGTAAATAATTAACTTCTCTGTGCTTCAGCGTCTTCAGGGGATAATAATACCTATCTAATAGAGGTCTGGTAAGAATTAAATGAATTAATGTAGTAAGAGCTTAGAACTATCACACATAGAAAGGATTTTTAGCTATTAAATAGATTTGTATATGTATACACACACTGCTTTTTAGTAATACCTTACATCTGCATGACACTTTCATTTACAAAACATTTTTATTTTTTATCTTTAATTTTATTCTTTTAAAAAGCTGATGAGAGACATGGAGAAGATATTATTGAATTTCACAGATGAATAAAAAGACACTAAGTGATCTAGTTACTTAGTGAAGGTTCCTCCAATAGGGAGCTCTTTTTACTTAATCACATTAAGTAACCTATTTTTTCAATTCCTGAGGAGTGTGCATTTTATGTAATTTAGAATTAACATGACATTCTTCAAATATCAGAAGTATATTATTATTTATAGCTAGTAAGATGTCATACTATTTATTCTTTCTTAAACACATATAAATGAAAAGGTCTTCAAAGGGATAAACAAATTGGATATTCAACAATAATAGTTACAGCTCATACTATCCACCTCTATAAAGTGTTCTCACATCTGATATGTTAATAAATAGCAATAACCGAGACCAGTTTGGCTCAGTGGATAGAAAGGTCCCAGGTTTGATTCCGGTCGGGGGCATGTACCTTGCTTGCGGGCACAACTCCAGTAGGGGACGTGCAGGAGGCGGCTGATTGATGTCTCTCATCGATGTTTCTGACTTTCTATCCCTCTCCTTTCCTCTCTGTAAAAAAAATCAATAGTTTTTGTTTCTGTGGTCATCAAAATTATTTTTAAAATATATTTTTATTGATTTCAGAGAGGAAAGGAGAGGAATAAAGAGAGAGAAACATCAATGATGAGAGGGAATCATTGATTGGCTGCCTCCTGCACATTGGACTGATCCCGCAACTGAGGCATGTTGACCAGAATTAAACCTGGGACCCTTCGGTCCACAGGTCAACACTCTGTCCAGTGAGCCAAACTGGCGAGGGCGGCATCAAAATTGTTAACCTGGTCCTTTCCCCCCCACACACACTTTATTCCATACTTTATTACAAACTAAGTCATTTAAATTTTGAATTTCCATAATTTTTATTTTTAAACCTGGCAGATTTAACTGGGTTTGCAGTTTTGTGTTTTTTGTTTTTTTTTATCACTTACCTACTTAATAAATATCTAAAGATTTATGATACAACTACTTAGAAGTTCCATATAAAGCAAAAGAAATACACAGAGCTATCAGTAATGGGTTTGCTAAAAATACATTATCACATTTTATTGTTTTATAGGTGGAGTTGGCAAACATTTATTGTAAAGAACAAGATAGTAAATATTTTAGATGTTGTGGGTCATAGTATCTGTTGCAGCTGTTCAAGACTGCTGTTGTAGTGTGAAAGCAATCATAATCTATAAATGAATGAATGTAGTGTGTTGGCTAAAACTTGAAAATACAAAAAGAGTTGCAAAAGTTGCAAGACACCCAAAAAGCTTTCATTATATAAATAGTTGCCTTCATCCTATTTTGGGTCATTTGGGAAGTGACTGCCATTTAAGCCACTAATGAAGGTAATTCTCAGTGCCATTTCCTCTGTGTATTTAACTTAAATACTTTAGGTCCAGTTGTATCAACTGTTTCTGATATAATAATTTTCTCCCAGTATTTTCTGTATTGAGAACCTAGTTTGAATTTGGAGCCCTCTTTCTCTTGATATTTTAAATTGAAAATTTCCATTAAACATGTTTGTTTTTAAAATAACTGCTAGTCATAAGTATGGAGTACTTCAATTTCTTATTCTTTGAGCCAAAGATCAGTTTTTAAGGAAATTTTTTTGTTTTTCTTCAGATGTTTTTAAAAACTATGGTGCTGAAAAGTATGGACCTCATTCAGTTTGTCTAATTCAGAAGTCAGCATTTGTCATGGAAAAGTGTGAAAGGAAACTGAGTTACCCAGACTGGGGGAGTGGATGTTATCAGGTAAACTAAATGATCATTAATAATTATACCAAATATTACATAACTTTTGTCTTATTATTTGATTATTATATTTTAAAATACTTTTTATCATTTACTGATTAATATTTTAACTTATGTTTGTTTATATAAATATTAGTTTGAATGCTTGTGTTTTGTGAAAATATTGTCTTTTTTTTAGAGAAATTGCCTTTCTCTGGTTAATATATATATTAAATATATATAATTGTTATATATTATATAACAAGCTTTATAATAATTTTACTTCTGGGCATATATATTAAGGAAATAATGGAAAGTAGATAATTCTTTCTTGAATAGCTATTACTTTGGAAAAAATTTACAATTTTATTTCATAAGATCTGAAGTATAGATTTAAGAATTAATAAATCAACTACTAATTAATTAAGTTTTTTTCTCCTTTGAAAATAAAAATCCAAAGGGAGCAAATTATATTTTCTTAAATATCTTATTTGTATGTCTGATATTAAATGAGTGCATTACCATACTAAAAACTTATTGAGACACATGCATTCTGTAACTTAGGAGCAGATCTTAAGGAATATTCCATATCCTACTAATGGATGTCAAGGAGGAGAGTGTGCTCCTGAAAATGAAAAATCAGAATACATTGTACTATTTCAGCTGCAAGAGTCGAATGAACTTCTGTAGCTGGAAATGTAAATATTATTTTTAAAGTTTCTTATAAAATTAACCATTTTGGAGTAACAGCTTTATTGAGATACAATTTATATACCATACTTGTCATATAAAATTATCTTTGAAATTTTATAAAAGGTCATTAAAAATAGACTTTCTAACTATAACCTAATAACTGTAATCCAGTATCTATTTTCTGATAAATTCCACTAAAGATTTATGTATTGACTAGAGGCCCAGTGCTCAAATTCATGCACTGGTGGGGTCCCTTGTCCTGACCAATGATCGGAGCCAATGGGGCCTGGCCAGCTGGGGAAAGGACCATGGGAGGTTGGCTGGCCATGGGAAATTGGCAATGGGAGCACATTGACCACCAGGGGGCAGCTCTGGTGGTCAGTGTACATCATAGCTACCGGCTGGTTGTCAGTTGCTTAGGCTTTTATATATATAGATTACATACATAGTTTTGACCTATTGTAACCATAATACATAATTTTGTTTTGCTTCCTTCACTTAATACTTTTTATGCAGAGCAAAAGACCCTTTCTAAGTTTTTCCAGTAATAATACTTATTATTCTTTATAGCTGTAGAACATTGCATCATCATAATTTGAGAAGTCACTTCCTTGTTATATTTTGTATGTAAAAATGCTTTTGTAAGTATACTTACATATTTTACCTTTTTAAAAATTTATTTGTTGAAATAAATTCCTATAAGTGAGAATATTAGGTTAAAGGAATAAAGCTAGAACAATGACAACTATAATAGAAAGATGACCCTTTCAGACTATTTTAATTATTGATCAACACTACCACCACCACACAGGGATTATGCAGATTTGAAATACCATCCATAAAGATTGAATGTACTGCTTGGCTTCCCTGTACCTAATATTGTCAATTAATTTTGCTAATCTAGTACTAACATCATTTATGTGGGAAATTGTGTGTAATTTCCAAATATTTCACATATGGATTAACCTGTTGTTTTCGTTATTTTGACAAAAGTTGAAGAATGGTACAAAAAAATTTTTTTAAATATAAATTGCTCACATGTTGCCCATTCAGTTCCACATATTTTAATGTGTACTTTTTATGAACAAGGATATCTTCTATATAACTACAATACTACCAAAAAATCCAGAAATTAACATTGATACATCTAATTCTTCAACCCCATTCAAGTTTTGTCAGTTGGCCCAATAATGTCCTTGTAACAATAGGAACTGTACTAATCTCACATGTTGCATAGTTGTCATGTCTCTGTTCTTTAATCTGGAAGAGTTCCTCATCTTTTCTTGACTTTCATAACCTTACATTTTTAAAGATTACAAGCCATTTCTAGACAAGATGTCCGGCGTTTCATTAAATTTAGGTAATGGTTTGAGGCTGTACTATAACAGAAATGATGCTTGTATTCTACTGACAAGTTATTCTTTTTCTGTTTTAATTAATTACCTTTGTAATAAGTATTGGGGGAAAGGCACTATGTCAATAACATTTCTTATC
>PVJN01012853.1:0-50175 GCA_004026805.1 Lasiurus borealis | reverse complement strand
CAAGGTTGTAGAAGTGGTGGGAAATGACCAATTATAGATCACAGCCCTCAAGTGCAGTCACTGGGCAGGTTTTAGGAGAATTGCAGGAGGGAAGGGGACAGAAAAAGTCATGCTGTTAACCACAGGGGAGAAACTCCTGGCACAAGTACAAGCAGACTGTGCCCTAACTTCCATGAGAGAACGATGTGTTAGTGGGAAACGGGGGGGGGGGGATGTCAGCAAAGCAAGAAAGCAGTTTCCTTTCAAGAGTGACAACATTCACATCCTGGCACAAGAACACGCACCTTTGCCACTCACTAAAAAGCGAACAAACACTAATATCAACCAAAAAACAAAATCCATCCTTTTACTATTCCATTCCTCTAAGGTTTGATAAATTAACTCACCTTCCCCAGCCACTGTTTTAATAAATGCTTGGTAGCCTTAAGGAGGTCTGAACTTACATTCAGTAGGGGCTCTCCACAAATACACAATCTACAATTGAGAAAAGATACTTGAATAGTTAGAAAGGCAAGATTTAAGTGTAATGGTGATAAATGGCTTTGTTCCTTCCCCCCAAGCTTTGTTGGAAATATGGATATTCACACTCTAAATAGAAAATTGATTCATGGAATAATTTTCAAGGTTCTAACATGAGAGATGGAATTACTTAAGGGCCTGATTTCAGCATAGTTACAACCTGCTCGTTCAGGGTAGGCCGTTCAGGTTTTCCGGTCTCCAGATGCCAGGCTGACCCAGATTCAGAGTGAAGCGACTAAGTATCTCTAGGCAGTTTGTATGTTGATTGAATAGGGATTCTATTTTATTTTTTTAACTGCCATTTTTTTAAAAGCCCCAGGGCATGCAAAGAGTAAAATATACCAATCATTGAAATACTTAAATTCACCAGCAGCAGTGATTAATAAAACATCCAAATGAAACAGTTTACAAAGAGTGGTCTCAACTTGCCCAGCCTGAAATAGCACTCTCAACCCAACCAGCAAATGTTTCTCAATCCCTTGCAGTCCTTACCCTCCAAAACTTTCCTGCAATTCAACAAAAATATACTAAGCACCTATTCCAAAAGAGGCACTCTCTGGCTGAAGAGACACTCACAATCAGTTCTCACTCTCAGAGTATTTTTAATTAATGATCAAGATATTATATTCTAACTTATTTGTATGATTTATTTGTCCCTAAAGTCTATAGGATAGAATCATAACCCGGAGCCACTGGCTAGACATAGCCTTCAGACAGATTTTTGTTTAGCCACCAGGTTTTTCAAAAGTATTTAAACTATATGCTGTTGTTTCTAACACACACACACACACACACACACACACACACACACACACACACACACAGAATCTACATTGGACCAGGATCTTCCCTATAATATGCCCAGAACCAAATAGTGACTACTACCTATTAGATGAAGAGCTCTTCATAGACTTTCTAGTTCCCATTTTTAACACTCAACAACCTGTCTACTTAAGGCACTGGGCTGGCCCATGCACATATGTGAGTTTGCAGCCTGTACTATAATGATGCAAACAAAATGCAGTGGGAATACACAGAATGGACAGGCAGTTGGCGGGTAGGAGGAAACAGGGTCTTTTGGGGAGAGGCAGCGTGTGACTCAGGTGTGGAAAGAGCAGGAAGATTGTGCAGGTGGAAATGAAGGAAAAGGGCATTCTAAAGGAATGGACCTTATAAGTCATATAGCAAAGGTTAGGAAAGGACAAAGAATATGTCTGTAGTCTAGTGTGGTTGCATGACCCATATATATGATGGGAAATATAAAAGCTCGGAGAAAGTGGGATTCATCCAGAGGATGGGATTTCTCAACTAAAGTTTGGTAGCCTAAAAATTTTAGCAGAAAATCTATAGAATCAGAACTGTACTTTTGGATAATTTTCCTATTAAACTGTAATAACCTATACGAATCCCTTGAGTTACTGTGACAACTATCCCCAAACAGCAGAATCCTTGTTTTAATTGTCTTCTATGTCCCTTCCGCAGTATGAACTCATCAATAATATCACATTCAACCAACAGTTTAGAACACCAAGAAACCACTTTCCTCCAGGGCATGCATGGAATATGGATGTGTGGGGAGAATATTGAACTTCCTGCCAGAAGATGAGGGCTCTCTTATGAAAGCTCCACTACTTACTCTGTGGTCTTGAGCAAGCAGTCGACCTTTCATGACATTTCCTATAAAATGTTTAATGATAATAACCTTCTTCATAGGCCATTGTTAAAATTAAATGAAACAGTGTAGAGTTTGAAAGTACTTTGCCAGCACTACAATGTAATGCCAATAAAAAGCATGAGTAGTATAAACATTGGGTTGGTCAGATTCTAGTCCTTTCTTAAAGGAGTACTTTGCTTTCTGTGCTCCCCACAAAGACTGTCAGTCTCTTACAACTTCAATACAACCCTTGGCCCTTTTATTTTATGAATGTGGCCTTTTGGGGGTCCTTTTGAGTTGGTTCACTTGCTGACATACTAGGATTTAGACCTAGCTGCTGGTGTCAGCTGGTTTCTAGTAACCTAAGCCCATTGTGCTTTCTCCTAATGACCTACACATATAGCTACTCAAGTTCATTTATTATCTATATAATAAAATAAGACTGCACATGCATAAACAAAATATCAAATAGAAAAAACAGACCTATTTTTTAAAATATATTTTATTGATTTTTTTTTATAGAGAGGAAGGGAGAGAGAGAGAAAACTAGAAACATCAATCAGCTGCCTCTTGCACACAACCCACTAGGGATGTGCCCACCACCAAAATACGTGCCCATGGCTGGAATCAAACCTGGGACCCTTCAGCCCACAGGCCAACACTCTATCCACTGAGCCAAACAGGTTTCAGCAGAAGAAACAGATCTAACAACAATTCCATCTATTCGAACTATCTGTCTAGTAGAGGAAACCAGGCTTGTCCATATCTAAAACTCAGAATAGGGCACCTTTCAATCTGAGAGTAGCATAGAATGCCATTTGGGAGGGGAGAATATTGCCTTCCATGTAGTGAGGCTTTGCATCAGAATCCTAGCTCTCCCACTGGCATCCCAACTTCAGGGACCAGTCCAAATGAGCCCAGAGCACCGTGATCACAGGGCTTTCTCCACCCCTGGTCACCATCACTGCCTGCGTGAGGAGAGTGAGCCGCGGCCAGGATAACACAGCTTGTCTCATTTCTAGCCTGCGCCCTTATAAATATGCTTCGATGTCCGGAGTGCTTGCTTCCAATAAAGGCCAAACGTACAATTCTGACAGGGATGTCCTTATGAGTTTTCACTGCTTGTAAACCTGTCAGAATAGATGCCTCCTTGTATTTCCATCATTAAACCAGGTAAATGAGCCAGGTTATTTTTCAGGAAATCATTCCATGTGCTCCATTCCAAGCCAAGTTTGAAAGCTTGATGAGCCCCCGGGGACCTGTGGTTTTAATTAACCTCACTTCATGTTTTCGTTTAATAAGGTAGGGATTCCAAGTCCTCCACCACCCTCTCTCACTCAAACATGCTGCTCCTTTTATGTTCCCTAATGTTGTTGGGATTTTTTTTGAAAATTTTTTTTCAATTACAATTTACATTCCATATTATTTTGTATTAATTTCAGGTGTGTAAAATAGTGGTTAGACAATCATGCAACTTAAAGTGCCCCCCCTGATATTTCCTGACACACACATAGGCATTACAATATTATTGACCATATTTCCCGTGCTGTACTTTACATCCTATGACTGTTTTGTAACCATCAGTCTATATTTCTCAATCTCTTCTCCTCTTTCACCCAGTCCCCTATGACCCTCCCCTCTGGCAACCACAAGTCCATTCTCTGTGTCTAATGAGTCTGTTTCTGTTTTGTTTGTTCATTTATATTGTTCTTTAGATTCCACTATAAGTAAAATCATATGGTGTTTGTCTTTCTCTGACTTATCTTGATAAAACCTATGGTTATTTACCTAGTAGTGCTGAAACTTATCAGTCACCCTCTAATATCCCCTGTTCTGAAATACCCACAAGTAACTGGCTACCTCTCCTAACAGCACAAGATTTCAAAGGTCTCTAAGCTCTGGCTACATCTCCAATTGCATGGCGTTTCAGGCCCTCAGCACTTCTCACTTGGGCTAAACACAAAAGCCTCCTCACCAGAGTCCTACCCTTTAGTGCAGTGGTTCTCAACCTTCCTAAGGCCGTGACCCTTGCATACAGTTCCTCATGTGGTGGTGACCCCCAACCATGAAATTTTGCTACTGTTATGCATCTTGATGTAAATATCTGCATTTTCCAATGGTCTTAGGCAAACCCTGTGAAAGGGTCATTCGACCCCCAAATGGGTCGCGACCCACAGGTTGAGAACCACTGCTTTAGTATCACCCCTTTATAACCATCTTCTCTCAATAGAGTGATCATTAGAAAACAGAGATTTGGCCAAGTCATTGTCTTATTTAAAGTCATTCACTGGATCCCATCTCTTCAAGAAGAAATCCAAGGTCTTCAGTACTTCACACAAACCCTTTCATGGCATAATTCTGCCTCCACACCACCTCTGCCCACATAGTGCACTGGCAGGAGAACTACTTACCAATCAGGCATGATGCCAAAATCTGTTACCCCTCAAGTCTTTGTGGTTCCTCTCCCTGGAAAGCTTTTCCATGTGGCCTACTTCCCATTCTCCACTAATCCAGAATAGGGTGACTTTCAATTCTGCTTAACTACTATTCCTCCTTCATGACTCAACTGAGATGTCCAATCTTTGGGTTGTTTCTTGCCACTTTCCCTCTACTTTCATGTAGAATTAATTTGAAGCTAGATGAACTTCCAGAGACTTGTGGTTTAATTATGCTGGCTTTGTTATCCTTGTTGTTTCTCATCCTCAACACTACTGACATTTTGGATTGAATCTTTTTTGCTGTGGAGACTGTCCCTATTTATGGTAGGATGTTTAGCAGCATCCCTGGCCTCTACACACTAGATACCAGTAGCAGCCTCCCCAAAACTTGAAACAACCAAAAATGTTTCCAGACATTGCTAAAAGTCTGCATACATTGCCAAATCATTTCCATTGAGAACCACTGCTATAGCATTACATAAACATCATTCCATAGCTCTATTGGGAGTGTGGCTCATTTCATCATTTTTTCCACTGAGAAGGATCTCCTTGTTGGCAAAAACTATATTTTTTCTTGTCAGTGTAACCCCAATGCCTAGAACATTATCTTTCACATAATAGGTACTTGATAAATATTTGTCAAATTAATAAAAATAATTGAATAAGTAAATGCTAAAAATCATCAGTTGTCACTGCTCTCCATCGTCAGACATACTGCCCAGAAATTCCAAGATGTAAAGCACACATGGCCCAAGAAAACAGTTCTGTCTCTGAGAATTCAGAGTTCTCTGAATCATAGATGGGATGAAAGGGAATTTTAGGAGTTCATTAGCTTCACCATCAATGTACTGGATTTCAAAAAATAGATACACAAGCAGATAAGTAGCTCTGCATATGCCACATAGGGTGTGTGCAACGGAAACCCATCTCGAGTCTCCTACGGACCTTGGCAAAGCAACTTGCTTTTCTGCACACACAAGTGGAAGAACTCATCATGCAAAACTTCATCTTGCCAACATATACAAGCCATCTTCTAGCGGGTCTCTTTGAATCTATCCTGAGAGGGTAGCTGAATGTTTCCTTTCTGTGGTAATTTTGAGATGTTTTTGAAACCCTGGGTAAAATTTTAGCTGCATTGGCAACTATATAAACTATTTATGTCATTCCCATTTCAAAACACCCTGTTCTGAGTTCTTTATCCCAACAGCATGTCCTGGTATAAACACAATATTCCAGGATACCGCAGATGAGGGACGAGAGATGAATATGGCACTTCTCAGCACACTAATGCTCGGCTGGAGGGAAATAAACCACTAGAAACAAAGCTGCAAAGTGCCCATTAGACTGGAGATGCCCATCCCACATCCATAGCCATGATATTCTGCCTTGAACCACTTACTCCTCACCGCAAGCTGTGAGAGCAGCTCAGCCTCTGCCCTTCCAGTACCAACATTGCAGAACAAAACCAAGTTGTAGGAGTAATATGCTTTTAAACTTCAAATGAACAGATAGCACGATTAGGCATTTTCAAGGCCGTACAAATCATATTGTGGTAGCCACGGGGTTGAGGTAACCTTAGCATTCACAAAGTGCTGAGAACAGAGCTGCTTAACCAAGAGATCGGGCCACTGAACGGTGACCTCCTTTATTTCATTTCCTCTGGTATAAAAGCTTCCTCTCATGTATGCTGGCGAAAAAGACAGAGATTGTCTTTCATTTTTGCTTATACAAGCTCCTTGAAATGGGAGAGAGGTTTTTGTTACCTAGAGGGCTTGACTGAATGAGATAATATATTTCCTCTTCCTCATTTCTGGGAGCGAGAGAGAAAAAAAAAAAAGTTAGAAGATTATGGCTATAGAATCCTGAGTGCTTTCTGAAAGAAGATAACATAAAGAAATGTGAAACTAAAGGGGACTGCCAGACGCTTCATGGTTTAGTGATGGCGATGATGAAAGCAGGTAAGGCAGAACACTTCAGATCGCCTGCGTCTCGTCCAAATCCTGAAATAGGTCCTATGGCCCAGCTGAGGCAAGGCCTCCTCAGTCAGAACTCCATGAAATGACTGGGGGAAAATCACTAACTGCCATTGCCATAAGCAACAGAGAGTAAAATTGTCCTTGGAAACATCCGTGGTGTCAGTGTTTCTGAAACACCTCAAAAAAAACAAAACAAAAAAAATTTGTTATCTTTCTAACATGAATTCCTTTGGTTCTAAAACTGGCTCTAGTTCAAAGGAGAGTCCCACCTATGAGGATTACTACATGATGCATTTTCATGATCTTATGTTGGAAAGCCTTGGAACCACCAGGCATTACAGCCACTGTTACTGAGGCAGGAAATTAACAACTTAACAAGGTATAAACTGAAATATGCCCATCTTCTGATTGATAGATAGATAGATGATAAATGATAGACAGATGTCAGGTAGGTAGATAGATAATAGATAGATTGATTGATAGATCTGTTAGAAGTCCAACTTTGTTTTTCTTCTTTGGATTTTTCATACATTCATCATTACATTTTATTCTCTTTTTTTTTTGTTTGTTTGTTTGTTTCTTAAAGGACATTCCCTGATACTCAGTTATTCTTGCTCAAACGAGGACAAATAAATTGAGATATGTGCTGTTGTATCACAGATTATGTAAGATTTTTTGATAGCCTAGCTGATTTAAGCTCAGAATATAAGTAACTACAAAGCTCAGGTAATTACATTTTAAAATACTTATGAGAAAGGAATTACTAACCTTGTTCTAGGGTGAAATCTGAAGAGTAGCAATTATTTATTTGCATGCATGTAAGAGTTTATTATTTATGTCCTAATACTGTATACAGAGTTGTGATTATAATTTTTCTATTATATTCAGCAACATTATTTCATTTTCTCAAGGTTATCCTAAGCATTATTTCAGTAGATTAAAGTTTACATTATCAACATCTCTAAATGATATAGATGGTATTAATTTATCATAGATATTCAACTCCTTAACAATTTATTATGTATCTAAGATAATAGGATCCTCACTTTTCAGAAATCTCCATTACAGGGGATGGTTATCTATGCTTTATTATAGAATTGAAATTTTTAGCTAGAGATGTGAGCAGAAGAAATGAAGCTTTGCGACAGAGTAAGATCAAGAGTTCCAGATCAAGAGTAATATACTAAGTGCCTCCTTCCTCAGCTTTGCATTCTTAGTCAGCCCTCTTCTCTTCCAACTCCACATATCCTCCAGGACCTGTTAATATGCATACACAGACAAATACCAAATGTGGATCTCAAGCCCACATCTCTTGCTTTTATGTACTTGCTACTCCATCCACTTGGATAACCAATGGGCACCTCATACTCAACATATATAAAACTAAATTCACCTTCCCTTTGGTTTCCAAACTTCCTCTGCTCTGTAGTTCAGTGAATGAGATAGTAATCCACCTAGTTGTCCCTTAATAGCTGTGTTAGTCTGGTAGGGTTGCCATAACTAAATATCACAAACTAGAGGGCTTAAATAACAAAAATTATTTTCTCACAATTCCAAGATCAAGGTAACTTCAGTGTAATTTCTTCTAAGAATGCACCCCATGGCTTGCATACAGCTAGCTTCTTGTTGTGTCTTCACATATCTGGTATGTCCAAATTTCCTCTTCTTATAAAGATACTAATCAGTAGCCGTATACTCATTTGTTCATAATCTTCATCATACTCTATTTTCAATAAGACAAGCACTAATATTTCCAGCCCACTTTACTTGAGGGTATCTTCCTGGTCCCCAAAGTCATTTGAGTTCATAATTCTAGGTTATCCTCTCATTCATTATTAAAATTTTTGTAAAATTAATCCTCTCACGGTTTTACGAAATAGTTCTCTGACTCCAGGCCCTAAGTTCTTAACTAGTACATTATTCTACCTTTCACAATACTAACATATTTATCTTTTCCTCCCCTAGATGTGAGTATCTTGCAAATAGAGACATACTTTTATTCACCACAGGGCAGCTTCATGGGAAAGAGAGCAAGCTCGGGAGTCAAGGTGTTGAATTAGAATCATGACTCTCTTCCATCTAGCTGTGTGATTTTGGACAATTTCTTTCTTTCCTATATTTCATCTAAAAAATAGGAATAATAATAATAATACCAATCTCCTAAGAGAATTAAATGAGTTAATATATGTAAAGTACCCAAAAAATTACCTGACACACAGTAGTTGGCAATATTATTAATATAAGGGCTTTTTATAGTATTTATATCCATTTACTCAATAAATATTTATTGAGCACATATTATACAGCAGGCACTTTACTGAGCATGAAAGCAATGTCACCCTGAACCCACCTGATCTTGTCCAAAAGCCATTTTATTAATTAGAGAGAGAATATTAAACATGAACTCTGAACTCAAGCAGACTCTAATTGCAGGTTTGAGTTCCAAAAGGCCATCTGACTATACAATGAAGCTCCCCAAAGGTATTTTCCATGTACCTAATGACCTTTAAAACGTATTCCATTATTCAGTCAGCATACCCCTAACATTTGAAAAAAAAAGTAGGAAAGAATTTCAGGATGAAGGCTTCTAAATTGTTCTCTTTGCATAAATGTACTAAATATACACCTAGAATTTCCTCTGTGGGAAATTCAGAAACTAGTTGAGTGACTTCTACACACTGGGTGATTGAGGAAAATACCCATATTAAAATGGGCAGGAAAAGCTAAAAATACTATTGCCCTTCAACTTTACCCCCAGCACAGTGCCACACAATTGGAAGGGAACCCCCAACTCCCAGCTCATCCCTGGGGAGTAAAGACTTTGAGCCACAAACCAGTGTCCCAACTTTTAAGGCTACAGTGAGGAATGGGCTCCTAAATCTGTTAGCTCTGACAGCCAAAGGGACTTCTATTCATGAGTCTCACTGGACTACAGCAAACAAAAAAATCAGTTTTTAAATAAATAGGTGCAGCCGAGACCGGTTTGGCTCAGTGGATAGAGCGTCGGCTTGCGGACTGAAAGATCCCAGGTTCGATTCCGGTTGGGGGCATGTACCTTGCTTGCGGGCACATCTCCACTGTGGGGTGTGCAGGAGGCGGCTAATCGATGTCTCTCTCTCATCGATGTTTCTGACTTTCTATCTCTCTCCCTTCCTCTCTGTGAAAAATCAATAAAATATATTAAAATAAAATAAAATAAATAAATAAATAAATAAATAAATAGGTGCAGGAGCATCCCTCATAAATATACACCTGGACTTACCATAGAGAGAGCAAGCAAAAATGCCTATATCCTAGTGTCTCTCTGGGAGGGGTGTGGCTGCATGCTTTCCCATTTGCTGCTTGGGTTAGAGTCCAGCTTCTAGTCTTCCTTTCATCTAAGCTCAGACTGGAGCCCAAAAGTACCTGTGGGCACTTCCCCACTTTCTCTCTCTAGATCATTCCAACAATAAAACCAAATTGTGAGTATGTCCTTGAAAGGAGCTTGCCCATACATCTACTGCCCAAACTTTTCCAGCTGACATGGGAGGGATGGTCTCTCAAATCACCTACTGCTGATAGCCAACAGACTCAGCGCTCATGAGCCCCAAAGGATCAGATTAAACAAATAAAGAGCAATTTTTCAAAAAGGTGTGTAAGAACCTCCTGCAGCTATACTCCCCGGGCTCAATACCCATAACGCAGGCAGAAATGCCCATCTCTGTTTCTCTCTAGAAGGGATTTGACTGTACATTTCTCATCGGCAGCCTAAAGTCCTTTTTCTAATAAGCCCACATGTGGAAGTTGACTAGGATCCTCCAGGGAGCTTAATAGGACCGGTGGTCACATCCCCCACTGCCTCTCCTGAGCTAAATCCAACAGTAAAACCAAGCTTCCAGTTTCTTCCTGGAAGAAACTTGTCAACACAGTGAGCACCCCAACCGTTATGTCTGTCACCCAGGGGACTGGCTCCCAAATCACCTAGCACTGGAAGCTGACAGGGCTTGACGATCATTAGTCTCCCAGGACCACACAAAACAAAGACACAGTTCTATTTGGGTGCACTCATGGTGACTATTAAACCTGGCTCAGCACAGAATGAGAAAGAAGAAAAGGAAAAGCTCCCAGTTTGTCCCTGATAGAGGCTAAACTGCAGAGCTAGTAGTATTCTGACTTTTCCAGCCTCAGCATGAAAGCTGAGATTCCAATTAACTTATATCAGGAAGCTGAAGAGTCGTACAGTTAATAGTCCTCCAGCAGTCTGAACAGAGACGTGTGGCATTTCCCATGCCTCCAGGGCACTGATAGGTCTTGGCACACCCTAATGCCAAAGCCAGACAAAGATACTTCAATAAGTATTATAGGTAAGCATCCCTGCTAAACATCGATACAAAAATCCTCAACAAGATGTTGGCAAACCAAATTCAACAATACATCAATTCATACATCATGATCAAATAAGATTTATTTCAGGTATGCAGAGTGAAATGAGCCAGACAGGAAAGACAAATACTTAGATGGGCAATCTATTTTTAAAAAGTCAATTCAGAGAAACACGGAATAGAAATGTGGTGGCCAGGGACTTTACCTGGAATTAAACCTAGGACCCTTCAGTCCAAAGGCCAATACTCTAGCCACTGAACCAAACCAGCTAGAGCTTTAGTCTACTACTCAACAGGGATTATCAAGTCTCTTTCACATAAATTATTTGCCTTTTATTCATGCAGTTCCTTTTTTTGTTGATATATCAGGAGAGGCAAACCAAAGGCTATGTCCAAAATAAAGTTATAATAGTTTCCCATCATTAGCTGTGCCTTATTCCTAATCCTAGTTTACAAATCGTGATTTTTACTACCAAACTAGTGGTATCTACTTGGGACCAAGTGTCCAAACTCTGAGCTGTAACTTCAGCTGACAATCAGATTTTTATCAGGGCCATGTTTTCAATTGGTTAGAACATGCTGATAATGAAGTGGAATACCAATTTCTATAGCAACCAGAATTTCTTCCAGAGCAATCCCTTTGCATTGTCACAGGTGCCATACTTTCCCTTGCCAGTGCTTGCATGAATGCTTGAACCTGCTCAGAGAGGGGAGATCAGTGTCAGAGTAAAGCGCAACTCTCATAAAAAAAACAGAAAGCACTGGTCATGTCCTTAGCCAACAATAATTATAATAGCTGTTACATAGTGTATGCTAGACACTGTGCTAAAAGCTTTTCATGTATTATTTCATATTATCTTCACAACTGTTAACTTTAAGAAAAACAGAAGAAGCAATTTGTTCAAGGTCAACTTGGCAAAGTTGAGTTGACTCCACATCTGACTTGAAACTCCAGAACCCTTTTGATTCACCCACAACACATCTCTTAGAGTATTAGCAGCACAGGGTAACAGGAAACAAGAAAATCTAGGACCTTGTTCTGTATGAACACATGATAATCTCACTACTTTTGTCATTCATACTGATCACTTTCAGTCTTCATGTCTCTGATCTCATCTTCTCTAGCTCTACATTTAGGTCTTAAATATTATTTCAGACTTCCTATGTTTAAAGAAACATTTGGAACCCTGGCCAGGTGGCTAGCTAGTTGGAACATCATCCCATACACCAAAAGGTTGCAGGTCGCAGGTTCCATTCAAGGTCAGGGCACATACATAAGTTTCGGGTTTGATCACTAGTCAGCCCACTTAAGGGAGACAACTGATTGTGCTCTCTCTCTCTCTCAAAATCAATAAAAAAACAAACCCTCTGGTGACAACTAAAAAGAAGAACCAATTGGACTGTTTCTCTTTCAATCTGATACTTACCCTTTACCTCCTCTCTACCCAGTCTTGGTTTCCTGCATATCTCACAATCTCATCTTCAAAAAAGACTGGACAAGTCAATAGCTCTAAGAATCAGTTAACTCATTTACTGAAGAAATAAGGGATTTGAGCTAAACTACCTTGAGCTCTCACATGTTATCATTAATAAAATTATTACTAGCATTCTTATGGGGAAAGTCTTTCTTTCACTAGAGAGAAGAATCACACAGTTCTGCCTGAACTCCCAAGTCTTGCTTGATGACAGCAGTCATATGTTTACCTACCCACCTGGAAAGTACATAGTGAAAATGAAATTCAAAAACAAATAGAAGTTACATGCTAACCCACCAGGACCATATTTTCTTTTTCCACCCAAATTTTTAAAACAAGACCTATTATTATATTTTCAGAGGTCAACTTCTGCCCTAAATAAATGTTCCCCAGCAACATAAAGTAGAATAAAAAATAATGAGGAGGAGGAAATCAATTTGGAACAATTCTGTTTTTATATGATTGCATTTAATCAATTTTTTTCTATTCATTATTACACATTCAATTCAAAGTTTTCACGGACAAAAGGGGGAAAATGCTAGAAGGCATTAATTTCCCCTTGTTCTGCTAATGGAACAATTTTCCACTTGTCATTCTGAATGTCTCAGGAGAGGTTGCATTTTTCAACCACAATCAAGTCGTAGTAGAATTGATTAGGGTATGGGGAGAGAGCAGAGTGCATGACATCCACTATTTCCACAGAGCTCAACCTTACACATTATTCTAGCCTTCCAGTGCATTCTTGAATCTCATATCTACAAAAGATACCTGAGAGATCGAGAGTCCCCTTGGGAACTTCCTCACAGTTGACTGGAGACCAGACTTATACCTACTCCTCCAAAATGTCTTTGAACATGAGTAGCAGAAAATCAGTGACTTTAAAGACCCTGGTGGCTCTATTGCTTGCTAGCTATGCAAACTTGTCCAATGATGTAATGTCTCTGTCTTTAGAATGAGAGTAATGACAATAACTGTCTCATGGGGCTAATGTGGGAACTGAATGAGATAATGGTTATGGACATTTTTTTTCAGGCAATAAGGAACAATGGTCAAGAGTCTGGACTCCTAACTATGCTAAATTTGATTCCCAAATAGACCTTTATATACTATGTATATAACCTTAGGCAATTTGCTCCAACTTTCCAACCCCAAATCTACTTGAAGAACAGGAAATAATAATTGCACCTATCACATAGTTGGAAAGATTAAATAACATAATGTTGTCAGTGCCTAGTATATCATGAAAGGTCAGTGAGTGTAGCTATTATTGATGCCAAAATGGAATTGAGAAATGAACACTTGTGAATTGATGGGTCAGCAGGATTTCTGCAAGTGTTTGCACATCCTTAATATGTATATTAAGTAGCAAGGAGGAGAGAAAAAGAGAGAGGAAAGAGAAAATAAATATTTGCCTGGATAGGGCAAAGAAGGAAAAATCCAAGTGGTTGGCCAAGGACAAAAAAATAAATAAAACACTTCTTGTATCTAAGTTGACACCTGTAGCCAACTTTAGCCATTCACCACTCCCTAGCTCTGGCTCTGGCTCTCTCTCAACTCAGTGGATTTTATTCATATTTCATTCTCAAAAACAATCAACTGAAGAAATTCAGATGGAGTCTCTGTGAGTTTTTAAGAGTGCAGTAGGGTCATAAAAAACAGAGTGGTTCTATCTATATGGAAATGTAGAATTCAAATGTATCCATTCTAATAATCAAATTGTAAGGGAAATGGTCCTCTAATAGGGCATTAATGAAAGTTGATTCCTAAGGCTGCCGGGAGCTGTAAGCAATAAAGAACAGATTTATAATGTGAAGCTTTTTTTTTGTTTGTTTTCCTCTTCTCTTCACTCCCTGCTACTACCATTTTTATGACATATGCCAATAACTAGAGGGTCCAAGCTTGGATTAGAAGCAAACAGATTAAGCAACCAAACCATCTCTCTCTCTCTCTCTCTCTCTCTCTCTCTCTCTCTCTCTCTCTCTCTCTCAAAATTCATGTAAGGGTTTGCCTAGAGATGCTAAATTGGCTGGAATGTCCCCCTTCTGTACATTGTGGAATGCTCCCTGTGGAACTATTGATTAGCCATTGAAACTGTACTATGGATAATGAGGAGACCATTAACTGGACACAGGAAAGCAAATTTGGCCTAACTAGCTTTTATGTAATACAATGGGACTTTTTTTTTAACCTCTTAATCTTCTAGGAGCATTTCCTGAAAAATATGCCATTTTTTTTAGATCTAAACTATTTAAGGAGTTATGTATAGGTTTCTGCAGAAAAAGCAGGCTTGAGAGAAGGAGAGAGATGAAAATGGAGCTCTGTCTCCAGGGTTATAACAAATTGTTTCCCAGATGAGAAAATAGAATAACCAGCCACACACCTCTGGCTGTGACCAAACACAGATTTTTCTCACTAGTTTAGTGTCACGCTGATAGAAAGTCACGACAGCCTGAATGGCAGTGCATAGCTGGGGCAGCCAAATATTCAGCCCTTGCACCCAACACATTTTCCTAAATTACTAGGAAAAAAACTACTCTGGAAGACCATGCGGATAAAGCCTCTTCAGCCAGGGAAAAAGACCATCACCATTCCTGTTTGTCACCATGCTGAAACCACTCAACATAACCAAGGAAGAATGTGTCACAGGAAGAAAGGTCCACAGGAACATACCAGACAGTATATTATAACCCAAGTACTTTAACCATAAACTTAAATGATAATATCCCAAAAGGTAGAAATGAGGTAACAGTGTGGCACAAGAACATGGAGACACTTATTGGGAGCCCAAAAGAATATAAGAACAATTATTTGAGATATTGCCAAGATAAATACTGCCCAATAAATATTTTGGACTGGTACACAGATTTTATTTTTTTGTTTTGTTTTCAATTTTGAACTTAGGGCCTACCTTCTCCAAATTCCCTGGAGATACAACCATTTATTTTATCATACACCTGGCCAGATTCACACATTTATGATACCTACCTCTTTTTTAAAAAATTTTTGAGACACCAACTGATGGGCACACCATTGCAGTATGCAGATGATGTTTTGCTGTGGTATACACTTGAAACATGTGTGGTTTTTGTTAACCAGTATCATCCCCAATAAGCTCAATTTTTTTAAAAAAGAATTTGAAAGCCTGAGTTTGAGAGACAGGCTACACTGGTATTTTTAGAGCACATTTAAGAGAAGCTATACCTTTTCACTGAAACCTACTGATAAAAGAATTAGGATTAGAGGTATTTCTCAGCAAATACATGATTAGAGATTAAGACTAAGTCACCAAAGCTTGAAGCAAGAAGTCAGGAGACATCTACAGATGAGTTTCCAAGCCTTCGTACAGTAGCCACTCACCACATGTGACTATGGAGCAGCTGAAATGTGACTCGTCCAAATGGAGATACAATGTAGCACAAAATAAACACATACCATATTTTAAAGATTTAGTACAGAGAAATGCAAAATATTACTTTAATCACTTTTATACTGATTACATGATGAAATGACAATATTTGAGCATATTTGGCTAAATGCAATATTAGTTTTAAGATGATTTTTACCTATTTATTTTTAGTTTGGCTATTGGAAAGTTAGAGTTACATTTGTGGCACTCATCATGTTTATGTGGATAGCACTCACTGCTCTAGGGCGGACCATAACTATTCTCCTAGGTGCACAGACCTGTGAGTACTTTTTGGAATTTCTTCTGAAGAGGAACCAAAGGCTGATGATATAAAAACCCACTATATATAGCTTTGTAGCTTATAATGGATGACTACATGTGATTTACTACACACATACATCACTATAAAAAACAGGTTCGGGCATTCTTAAAGAGTTTTTTAAAAAACACTCTGCAGTCAGTATATGTAGATTCTTCAATTGGATGGATCCTACTGAGCTAATTAATAAGAATTATAGAATCCTAAGTAACGAAGCTAATTTGGTTATCGTAGAGTACAGATCAACCTTGTTTCTGCAGGTTCTCTGGATATTGAGGGGGAATAGATCTCAACTCTTGAAATAATTCCCATGACCACTCTGTAGAAACCTCCTTGATGGAAAGAAAGAACCACAGAAACTTCATGTCTGACTATGGAGGTTTGAATCCAGCCTTGACATTACTGTGTGGCTTCAAGAGACTTCAGTTAAATGTCTTGAGGCTCAGTCCCTTCAAGTCTAATAAAATTGAGGAATAATGTCTATCCCATTGGCTCTCTATGAGGATTACAGAGGATCAAGTATGTGAGGATGCTTTGCAGACTGTACAGTTTTCCCTAAAAGCTTGATGCTATTGACATGAGTTGAAAGATGTTTTAAAATATTTTTAATTATTATCTTTTTATTTATTGTTAAGAGTATTACAGATATCCCCTTCACACACATCCATTTTGCCCCCCTGCACCCAGCCCTTGCCCCATCCCAAGTCTTCCCCACACTATTGTCTATATCCATGGGTTATCCATATACATGTATACATAAATGTTCTTTGGTTAATCTCTTCTCATCCCCTCCATCTCCCTTCCCTCTGAGATCTGTCAGTCTGTTCCATGCATCCCTGGCTCTGGACCTACTTTGCTCATCAGTTTATTTTGCTCCGTCACACCTTCCTGTAGGAGCAGAGCCCAGAACATGTTTGTGATCATGGTGCTGTCAGTGGATGGTGTTGCTTTACAAGCTGCATTTATGCTGGCAGCCAGTCAGCAAGACAACGTCTGCATGTGACCAAACAAAGCCTAATCAAAGGCTTGGAAATGCTGCAAGGTAAAGCGGTTGTTCTGTCTTCTGTGTCAGACAACTGATGAGATTAAATCTTCATTGAGCTGGACAATTTTTGAGAGTTCTCCAGATTCTGTCAGTTGTTTTTACATCCCTCAACAATCCTGCTTGTTCCCTTTCAGGACACCAGTGAATTTGACTCAAAGGAAGATACCAGAGAGTCTGTGCAATAGACCTTTCTCTCTTGCCTGATTTCAATCTTTTAAGCTTTGGATGCTGTCTCTTCTTCTCTCTGTGTGTGTTACAGTCTCCTTTCATTATAAAAAAAATTATCTGCATATAATTCTAAATTTGGTCCTTTCTAACTTCTTCACCACAAACAATTGTTTCCTGAGACCATAACTGTCTTTCAAGGGAGATACTGTTAATTGTACAATCCAAGTTTTTAGAGTGTTTATGTGGGTGTTTCCTATCATTTCCTCTGAATCTATTGGTTATAACAAGTAATATTTTACTCGTTGTTTTCTAAATTAATGAGTTTGTTAACTACTTGATGTAAAGCACTCTGAGAGCCCCTAAAAATCATAAGAAAGGAACATAAGGTAGGTTCATTATTTCTCCCTGATAGACCTAATATAGACTTCTTTCTTCTCTATCTTCATGACCCTCAACTCCTTAAACATATCACTTTGGCACCTTAACAGGAGACAACTTCCTTCCACCCACTAATGTGCCAGTTACTAATTTTCATGTGTAAGGGATTTGCTGCTATGCCCACTGTATATCTCTCTTCCTGGAAGTCTTTGCTAAGCCTTTCGAGAAGCTGGGTAATCTTAACAAGTTAGTTATTCTCTGTGTCCTCAGAGTCTTTGTGAAACAGAGATGGCAGTAATATCTACCTCAAAAACTTGTGGTGAGAATTAAACATTTCCTAGCACATTATGAGCAGTCAATAAACATTAGCCACTTCTATACCAACAGAATCTACCCCAAAACTCTATCAGATGCCCTTCTGTACAACTACCATGTAGTGTTTATCTCTAACATAGCAATATTATTCCATTGTAATAGTCTGTATACTACTCTACCAAATTAAAAATAATGCTTACTATTGATTGAGCTTGCTATATGTACTGAGTTCTTTGCTTATGTTAACTCATTTCATCCTACACAACCCTATATGATATAATTTTTCAGCTAAAAAAAAAAGTAAAACTTAGGTGAAGTCATATACACAAGGGCATACACTTCATGAATGAGTGAAGCAGAACTTGAGCCAAAATCCCAAGCTATCCACCACTCAGTCTCCTCCTTTGAATGCCCAGTCTACCATCTCTGTGTGCCCCTGTGGCCAGTACAATATCTGACACATAAGTTTACATTCAGCTTTTGGTTATGTTATATCATGAATATAACACCTTTCCAATGAAAGGCATAAATATTTTTTGTGTTCCAACCAAATATGTTAAGACACACAAAAATTATGTGACTGACACATGGATCTATGGGTAGCTTTTTAAAGGGTGAAGCTGACCAGGCTTTCTCATTTTAGAATCATTGTCATATTCTTTTCAGGGAAGAAAAGACATAACAGGAATAAATTGTAGGCAGATGTCTCATTTCTACAATTTATTATTCTGGGGTGAAAATATTGAGTGACATAATGCATCACAAGACTGTCATGGCTAAGTATGGAACAATACATCAAACAGGCATGGCTCCTGGAAAAACGACCAAACAGATCTTAGTTAATGATGGATTCGGTTATTGTGAGGTTTTAAGGTTATTAACATGATGGGGGATGGGAAAAAATTTTTAGGGAAGAAATTATATTCCTAATTAGAAGGTAATATATATTTCAAATCAGGTTTAATGTAGGATCCAAAAAATATATAGAATTAAAATAGTCTTCAATAATAAAATTAATCTACTGGATTTTCTCTCAACAAATAATTTCTGAATTTGGAGTTTCAGGGTTTTTAAAAATAATAATAAAACAAAGCAAGTGGCAGAACAATGGGTCCATGGCTAGGCAAGAAAAAGTGGATAAAGGACCTTGAACAGTATGTCAAGGAGTTTGGCCTTCATCCAACAGACAGCAAAGTGGCACATCAGCTTTTTTTTTGGGGGGGGGGAGAAATGACATCAAGGTGACACATAACTCTAGGTGAAGTAAGGGGAATTGGAACAAGAGAGAAATTTAGAGGCACTAAAAACATAAAAGAGGAAGCAAATTGAAGGAGATATTCAGGAGAAAGAATCAACAGGATTTAAGGGCCTCTTGGATGAGACAGGAAAGGAGGCCAAGACAGCAGATGGGAGATAGGAAGAAAAACAGGAACAGATTTGATAGAGTAGAAAAGATAATGACCGTCGGCATGGGGAAGGGGGTTGGGGAGTAAGAGGATAGATGGAAGGAGAGAAGGGAAAAAAGTAATACCTTCTCTACGCTCAGATTGGGGAGAAAAGATAATCACTTCGGTCTTTGACATCCTAAGTTATTTGTGCTCTGCCCATAGCTAGCCCAATAAACATTTGTTGTGATGTAGAAGATATCAGGGACAATGAGGATTTAGAAATTAATCATATACTATCTGTGGACATCACTTGTACCTTTGTGTTATGTGGTCCCTAACTTTTCATTTGTCTGGGCACTACTCCCACCTGTGAGGTAAACTCCTGTAGATATCACTGCCAGAGAGTCTGTCCGGGGCCTTTTTGTGACTCTCTGGACTAGAGAAATGGACATGATTCCCAGTTTCCACCAGGTGCTCTGATGGTAAATGTTATTTAATTGGTTACTTTTGGGTGACTAACTTCCCTCTGAGACTCCCCCTCCTCCCACTTCTATAATTCTCTATCACAAGTCTCTCCTTGGTCCTTAGAGATGCCTTTCCTTGAGCCAAGCCGATGTGTTGAACTAAATTGCTGTTCTTATTATTACAACTTTAAAATATTGTTCTCTTGTCATACTTTCTACAATATCAAGGAAAACACTTTTAGCATCCCAAGCTAGCTCACCAATTTGTTCTGCACATTGGCAGCCCAAAGATGCATTTTGTTTAGCCTGTACAATCTTCTAAAAAAAAAAATCCCATTTTTTACTTTTTCTTTTATAAAAAATCAGAAGAATTGGTTAACACTGGGCTTATTTCCCTCTGAGCAGCTATCTGCGGGAACTAAGGAGCAACTGTCCCCTGTAGACAGAGAGGACATGTGGCTTCCAGCTGGCCACAATCTCAAGCACTCCCTTATGCTTTGCTACACCTCTTTCTCCTCACTCTTTAGTTGCCTGCCTGGCCCTGTAGTCCTGTGATTTGGCGCCCTGTGTTCAGTCCTGTTCTAAGGAAGAGGAAGTCTCTGTTGTGGGTCTTAGGAGGCAGGAGATTTCCATTTCTGCACCTGGACCTTATACCTCCCTATCCTTCTTTCTGCTGTGACGTTTTCCAGGTTTTGTTTGCTGATCTGACTTCGGGCCCATCCCTGGCCCTAATTCACTGCCACTGAGACATTTGCCTGCAGCTGTGTCTAATTCTCATTTGCCTGCAGCCAGGTTCTAATTCTCTCATTGCTCTGATCATTCATGATCAATTGAGGTCCAACCTGAACTGCTCACTAATTTCACTGTCTTATTCAATTGTAACTACTCCCATTCTACCAACGCTGTTCAAGATGTCTCCCAAATCCCAATCTGCTCTTTCCTGCCTCTCCCACACTGTGAATGAGTGGCTGGCTGACACAGAAGTACTTTCCTTCTATTTGTCACCCCTCTTGCTTCCCTCCCCCCATCAATTTGGCTCTCACAGCGTGGTCCTCACAGCGGAGTTCGAGAGGGGACTTAAAGACAAGAAAGGATTGATTAGTGTTCCCCAAATAGTACCAAATGAGGTGATTTTTTAAAGCCCTCTGGACTTGGTGCATTAAAGATATTTCACGGGGAACTTGACAAAGGCTTGTAGAATACATTTCATAAAAGAAAGAAGTTGAAAAGGGCATGAAAACGCTGCAAGTCTGACAAGAAGGAGAAGGAAGAGGTGTACACCCAAATATCGAGACTGAAAGCCCTGGTGAGAGTGAAGCCTCTCTGACCTTTGTGCCTCCCCAAATGAAAAGCACGCTTCTCTTCCTCCTCCCTCATCCTGGAATTTGTCAAGCATGATTGATGACACAGCTTTCGCTAAGGACACTGCTGAAATGTTTCCACATATAAAACAAAAGCTCACAAAGCACTTACCTGCAGAAGAAAAGGCAGGCTACTGTAAAAGATAGAAACCTGGCAATTAAAGAGAAAGGAGTGAAGGGGAACACCGCTGCTGTCAGGACCACATGCCACCTAGCTGATATTCCCTATCACGCTTGCCCATGATGGTCCCCGTCTTGAAATTTTCCAGGGCAAAAATCAAAGACACAAGGACACATCTCCTACCACTCTCCACATAAACTCCCGAGTCTCAAAGAAAGAAGTTAGTGATTTCTATTTCTAACCAATCCTATCGTGTAGCTTCCAGGTCTATATTCCCCCTCTTAGATTATAGCTAACCCCTCATTTTTACCAGCCTAAATCCTTACCAGCGATCCTGTTAAAACCCAATCGATCAAACCATCAAACCTCAGAGGGAAGGTAGGGGAGGGTGGGGGAAGAGGGAGAGATCAACCAAAGGACTTGTATACCCGCATATAAGCCTATTCAATGGACACAGACAACAGAGGGGTGAGGGCATGGGGGGAGGGAGGGGTTGGGGAATAATGGGAATAAGGTAATGGGGAACAAGGACTTATATGTAATACCTTAACAATAAAGAAATTTTTTTTAAAAAAGACCTAACCTGAATTTTATGCCATTTTTCAATTTTTCCATTCTAATACACCCTCTTTTTGGATAATCTATGGTAAATATCAACTATACCCACATCTTTCACCAAGTAGATTATACGCACCTCAGAATCAAAGGAAGACCTGACATTTTATCCCCACTACAATGGCTAACATTTAGTAAGTCTCACTTATTGAAAAAAATATGATGCGCTGTTGTATTCTTAAATACCTGTTTCATTTCTTAATATGTTTTTAACTCCAATAAAATGATAAGTACCTTGAGACCAAAGATCATGACTTACTATATTTCTTTGGCCATCTAGGTGATAACAAGCCAACAGGAGGAAATAAATATTTACTTGATATAGTTTGTTGGTTGACTAAAAGTAATGTAAAGCTTCCAAAATAAATGACCAGTTCCTTCAGCTGAACAGAAAAAATCAGTTTATTGCTGGAACAATATTGTGCAGGCTATGGAAAGTTCCAGGACTATTCAACGGCATAATTTTTCTAAGCTTTCAGAGTAAAGCCCCCGAGTTTGCTTCTGGGATTTTCAAATATCACCTCAGAATGAGTGACTGGCATCTGAGCAGCCATCCTGTGGATCTTACATCTAGTTCTCCAAGCTTATCCTTGAAGGGAAGGGCATACATATCACACTTAATCAGTTTACATGTCAAAAGAGACTTTTGTTTTTTAAATGCCTTTGCTATGAGTTCCACCTGGGACTTGCAAATCCATCTGAGATCTTGATTTGCACATCATTGGTGAATGCAAGATTCTGTGAAGAGAGCTCAGCTGTCAGTGGGAAGTGAAGCAGGATATCCGTCTGCTCCTCTGTTGCCTGCCCCTCCCCCCACCCACTCTTGAGTCTCCTGGGCAAGCAGATTCTGGGGGGAAATAATCAGATAGGATTTGAATGCCTGGGATAAGAATACACATGGAAAAAGAAAGACAGTCATTGGATTGTTTTCCTATTTATAATAACTGCTTTAAGACAATCAGCTTTTGTAAGGTTCAAGGCGCAGGAAACGGGAGTCAGAGACCAGGGCATGTCTAAAGAGGAGGTTTATTCCACACTAATGAGTGAGATTTATCACAGAGGAGGGTGGAAAGACCAGGATTAGAGGAGGGGGTGGAGAAGAAGGAGGACTTCAGCCAGGCTGCCTCGCAGACTGGGAGAGACAGCAACATGTGCAGCAGTGAACATGCTTTTTGAGGAGAGGAACAGGAAGGAGTTGAGTTCAGGGCAGAACGGGAAGGGGTGGGACCCAGGGCACGCAGAATACGCTGATTGGTGGTTGAATGTCTGGGGATGTTCATCCCAGTGGCAGACACTGGTTATGTCATAACTTCGGCCACCAGTTGGGGGAGAGAGGATCTATCATTCCAGGCTTTGGTGAGTATAACAAATTGAGAATCCAGGCAAGGTCAGGGGTGAAGGTCCATTTTCCATAGCTACTTTCTGCTGAGAGGGGGTATTGTTAGGGGTGTCTACCTGGGTCTCAAAGATTCTGGTGATAGATCTCTCCCACCTTCTGGTTGGGGAACGCCTGCATTCTGTTCTGCAAAAAGAACTGGTGAAACAGCGCATGAGACAGAGGCCAAAGACATTAAAGAAATAAATACTAGCGGGCCTAAGGATGGGAGGAGCCATGGGGTAAATGAGCGAAAAACAGGGAGTGTTGTCCGTGCAGCACGGTTTCTCCAAGGGACTGGTTGGTGAAGTCTCCAGAGCGATCCTGTTGAGTCAGTTGGGAGGTAAAAGCTGGTGCTGAGGCTGCCACAGCATCACTTGTCTGGTTTTGCTGCTTTTCTGGGCCTGGAGCTGAAATACAACCTGGGGGGAAGGTTCTGGAGGAGGACTGAGTCCCCCGGCTGGAGGGCTGGTCCTCGGGAGTCTTGGTTGGGCTGGTCTGGCCTGGGCAGAAATCTATCAGTATGTTCCCAGAGTAACTGCCTGACTAAGGGCAGGCATGAAAGATAAATAGCCAGGAGAGGAGGGTCAGTAGGGAGGAGTCTCCCATATAGGAGTTCAAAAGGGCTTAAGAAGGTGGGACTCCTTGGTGTAGCCCGGATTCTGGTCAGGGCCATCCATGGGCAGAAGGTCTGGCCAGGAGCTGCGAATTTCTAGAAGAGAATTTAGTTAGATGGTCTTTAAGGAGGCTGTTAATCATCTCGATCTTACCCGATGATTGTGGGCGGTAGGGTATGTGCAGTTTAGTTAAATCAGGATTAGAGAGAGGAAAATCTGAGAGTCCCACCCGAGGTTGAGTGAGGGCTCTGAGGACCTCTGAGTTGCCACAGGTTGGGTGGAGGCAGCAGGGAGAGTGGCCGGGTTCGGGCTGGAGCAGATGTCAGGACTCTTAGGGACCAGGAGATGGAGTTCCTGCATGCAAGAGGGGGCACAGGTTTATCAGAAACTTAGATCTTTTTCTCTAGGAAAAAGTGGCAGTTTTTAAATTTCAAGGGGTTAGAGGCCTGGAAACAGGCCTCAGGGCCTGTTCCCTCCTCCCTCTGCCTTTTCTACATATTGGAAGGAAGAGAGGCAGGTATGGAAGGTGTAAGATAACACCTTGCAAGTTAGTATCTGTCTATAAATTGCATGGCCAGTTTTCCCGTTCTACTTGCCAAGGAATTTTCCTAGCTTCTTCTTATCACCCCTCATTTTCAAGCAAATTATTAGTTAATTAACTATAGTCAAATGCCCTCTGCACCAGCTAGGTTTACCGTAGGCTCAAACTCATATACACCACTCAAGTTAACACCTTGACAGAAGAAATGGTCCAATGGGCTGCTCTGTTTTGGTAGGCATACCCGATCTAAGTCCCCCTGCCATCCTAGAATCTGCACTACACTGGAAATTGGTAGCACATTGAAGTTGGGTACTTGAGAAGCACGAAATAAAGGCACCGTTTGCAAAGGAGGGGGCAGGGATTAGGAAAAGCAACAGAATATGCACAGTAACTTGGAACTACTAAATGGTTGCAATATCTTGTCCTAAAGGGGCAAGAGAATGGGCCAGTTACAGAATCTGGAGTCAGAGCTCTAAAAAGAAGACTTCCCAGCAGTTGTGGCCTTTCAATTAATAAAGGCAGTCAACCCATCATGACCCCAATTGAGAAAATCAGAAAGATCAATACTCTGACTTCATTCTTCTTTCTCCGGCTAGTGTCTTGCCAGCATCCCCCATTGACTAAGCCCAACTGGGAGGCAGAAGGCCAAAGTCTCTCTTGATTCTATCTACACCGGTCAACCTCGAAATTACAGGGCAGGGCTTAGAATACGGTAGATGGGGAGGCACAAGGACCCTGCAGCAATCAGATACTTTTCTTTACTTCCTATTTCAGTATTTCTAGGAACTCCTATGTGAAAGCCACACCATTATTATCTCAGGACTATTCCCCAACCTCAGTGGAAATTTTCATGATTAACAATAGCTGCCTTAGACCTATAAGAATCATTCTTAAGACTCTAATAATTTTAGTGTATAATGCTAACATGGAAATGATTGTGGGGTTCATCATGGTTACAGAGTTGATCAATTTAGTTTACTCCCTAATCATAGTCCAAAGTCATTGTCTCTGTAACATGAACCAAATATAAGCAGACACCACTTCTTCTAATTCACTTCTGCCTCTACATGGTGTTTCCCAACTACTCCTGCTTTCACTAATTTCCCTATTTTGTTTTTAACGTTATTAAACATCACACAGTTCATATTTAATTGTTCATTAGTTATTTGATGTGTGTGACTTTCTTCTCCCTATCTAAATAAAGTACAGTGGTACCTTGAGATATGAGTTTAATTCATTCCGTAACCTTGAGGCATGGGAAACTATGAGACACTCGAGTCGCGGTAAACTGATGGGTCGTGTGCAGCTGGCCGATCCTCGCGATTACTCGTATCTCAAATGTTGCTCGTATTTCAAAGCAAAAATCGCTCGCTCGATGGCTCATATCTCAAAAATCTCATATGTTAGGGTACTCGTATCTCGAGGTACCACTGCATAAGCTCCCTGAAGGCAGAGGACATGTCTGATATTTATTCAGATATTTATTAGAGTCTCAATAAGTATTTCTCTGTTGATTAATTCCCCAGAATTTGCAAGCCCTGGTAACGAGCATTTATAGGACATTTTCTATGCATCTAGTATTCTGACAAGTTGTAGGCTACTTGCTAGAAAGAAAAAAAACACACAAGTATATTTTATCTCAGCACCTTCCACAGTGTGAAGCGCATAGCCTTTATACATAGTAGTAATTACCCTTGAAGGAAGAAAGGAAGTGAAAGGGAAGGAAATAAAGAATAGCTAAGGTATTCTTTGTTGGTAAAGACTGATTGCATTAGGCATTTGGGCAGCTATTAGATACAAAGTAAGCAGAGTGCTGGAAAATAACTTGATCCATCACCTAACACACAGAGTGTTGCCTAGATGCTGTGAGAGTAATTGGCCGCTGGGTGTTTAAAAAATGTCTTTATCCATAATAAGCCAAGTTGGTGGGTGATGCCATGATTCAGATATGTGTGTTCTAGGAGTCATGAAAGATATCAAGTACATCTAAAAACACTTTCTAGAGATTGTGCAATAAAGAAAACATCCTGGCACATTAGTCACGGTCTCAGAATACAATGTGAATGACAGATCATCTCACTATTCTCCCAAACACAGGGGGGAAACAATGTCAGGTTTAAATTAATCAATATAATGCTAATAATCTGAAAAGTACGTAGAAGCATAGAACAGACTGCCAAATCTCAGAGTGGAGGCAAGGGTGGAGGGTGGGTGAGAAGGGATCAACCAAAGAATTTGTATGCATGTATGCATAACCCATGGCCACGGGCACTATTGTGGTGAAGGTGTGGGGGAGGGGAGGGGACTAAAAGGGGTCGATGGGGGAAAAAAGGGGAATATTTGTAATACTTTCAACAATAAAGATTTTTTTAAGTAAAAATAAAATAAATTTTATAAAAGAATATAGGCATAGGGCACAACTTAGAAATCACCTCTAAAGGGCTATAAACGCATCATTTTATAGTTCATAAAGTCCAAAAGGAAATAGAAACGAATTGAATTCCACAACTCTTAGGCTATTTTTTGACTTGTGATCATTCTGCTACTCATTATCGTGGCTGGTAGATATTTAAATTATCATGTCAAAGAAGCAACATCTTGGGGAAAGCCATATCAGCAGCAGATCTCAGACTGAATAAATGAGGACTGAGAAGAACAGTCAAAGAGCATATTTGCGTAGTCCATGGACACAGACAAGAGTGTGGTGAAGGCCAGGGGAGTGGTGGTAGGGGCTGGGTGGAAATGGGCTAAATGGGGGAGAGGGACATGCATAATAGTACCAACAATAAAAATTAATAAATAAATGAAATTTAAAAATGAAAATAAATAAATTTATAAAAGGAAAGATTTTAAAATATTAAATTTTTATTCTTTAATTAGTTTTTAAATGTCATCATTTTATTTTATGTATTGATTTATTATAATTATTCCATTTGTTAAGTTGCATCATATTTATTTTTTAAATTTTTTTTACTAATGTATTACATGTGTACATATCTTCCCATTGCCTCTCCCGCCCCGCATCATAATTATTAAGACATAGCTTCATCTCTCTATTTCATTTTGACCCTGAGAGCATATTCTCTGAATTGAACAACAGTGCTGAGAGCTTGCTCTTAGGCACAAGATTTGTCTAAACAGCCAAAATAACTTCAAGCACATGTGAAGACAAAAGTTTTGGAGCAGGGTGGCAATGAACTGTTCATATGGGGATCATTCAGCCAGTATACTCATTGAGACGATCAGTATTTCACACAACTGTATTCATCTCAATATATTCACTATGTTAACTGTACAACTAAATGCCCTTTTATGTATACACCTTAGACTTTACAGAAACAAACTGTAGCTCAGAAAGTAAACATTTGTCAGACCAGTGTCAGAAGTAGTTATTACAATAGGAGATCCAAGCAACTTGAATATCTCAAACTATGTATACCACTACTCCCCACGATTTAAAAGCACAAATTGGATCTACTTAGTAAGAGGAAATGGTTTAAGTGTTTGGAATGTAAGAGTTAACAAAACAGACAAGGAGCCCTAAAAATGCTTGTATTCCCATATGTGTAGGTGATTGTCTTTTCACACAAAGAGGTTAACAAATCCAGGGGTACTGATTTATCTCTGCTCTTTCCATCAGGACCGTGATACTGGCACCTGCAAGTACTAACCTCCTGAAAACAGTTCCAGACACGGACTCTCTGATAATTCCGTGTCATCCAGAATTACACCTCCATCCTGGTTGCTCTAATCAGGGATCTGCAGGGCCTTCTGACACAGGCACAGACTCTTGCTGCCTCTTCTGGATAAGTGTAGGTGTTTATTATGTGTCCTGAATGGCTGTTATTGTTTTTTGTTTTGTTTTGTTTGTTGTTGTTGTTTGGAGCAGGGATTTGTGAGGGTCAGTGTGAAGGGTAAGGCAAAAAAGAAAAAGTTAATCACTATAGCTGCAGTGTCCAATAAGGTAGCTTCTGACCATATTGTGACTATTTAACTTAAACATAAATTAAAATAAGATAAATTTAAAAACTTAATTCTTCAGTTGCCCTAGCCCCATTTCTAATCCTTGACAGGCGCATGAAGCTAGTGGCTATAATATTAGACAGCAAAGACATGGAACATTTCTATTATCATAGAAAGTTCTTTGACACAGCGCTACACTTTAGTATGTTACTAACCCTTCTGGTAAACTATCCTCATGGCTCAATTTTTTTTTTTTTACCATTTATATAGATGGCAGTTTAGATAACAGTTTATATTCTGCCTAGCATCTTTTTCCTTCATTGTGTCTCAAGAGACCATCACATTTATGAGCAGCTAATGTTTTTACACTTTCCTCTGTGTGAAGTTTGTTCTTAATATTACCTTGGATGCTCATTAAGTGGAATTGGGAAGTGGGAACACATCGGCACTGTTCGAGCTAATGGCTTAATCCTTTAGCACAGGAGACAGCTTCCAGAGCTCGTTTGAAAAATGTTTATTGGGCGTAGGAACCGTTCTCTTTCATTATCCATGAGCATTGCCTAGTCTGCTGTCCTTAGAACCCTGCTACCTATAGATCCTTCCAATAACTGACTCAGAAAATGTTTCCAGGTCTTAGCATTTGTCAGGAAAGTAAACGGCTAATAAAAGAGGAGCACCCAGCTGGTGTGGCTCAGTGTTGAGCACTGACCCATGAACCAAGAGGTCACTGGTTCAATTTCTGATTTCAGGCTCAATCCCCACAAGCCAAGCAGTGAAGATGTCCTTCAGAAGATGAAACAACAAGGAAATCCTAGAACTTCCAGAAAAAAATAGTTCTCTGCCAACACTAATTTAGTCCAAGTATGACCCAGCTAAGCTACAGATTTGTAGGAAAATAAATTTGTGTTGTTTTAAGCCACTACATTTATGAAAATTTGTTACAGCAGCCATAGGAAACTAATTTGGTTAAGATGCTTCTTTCTCTTTGATTTTGTAAAAGGGATATGTCAATCCATTAAACTTAGGACTCTCAACCATCACCAGATATTCAATTGTCTGTGGAGAGTACAATGTTGACACAAGTGCACACCAAAGGAAAATTTGGAACTTTACTCTAAGGAAAGCTTTTCTATCATTCCTAAATAGTGTCTCACATCCTACTTCCAGTGATTTGCTTATTCAAGAAAATTAACTGTCCACTTAAAATTCCCTGTGGGTGTGGACACTTGGTGCCATGTAAACATTTATCTGCTGCCATCTCTCTCCTATGGTCAAGCACCAGCTTTGCACATGGGATTACATAATTGATAATTATTAAATGCAATTTAAAGAGCCATGAATAACAGGCTAATTGTTGACCAGTAGTTCTATTGGGTTTCTTTCTAAAGCAACTTTGCCCTCTGCTCCTAGCTCAAGTTAATCAGCCTCTTCTTTTTTTTATTTATCATAAGTCCTTGAAGTATTTCTCCAGACTCTAGGAGTCACTCACTGGTATTTTGCTGGAAAGCTGGAATCTGATGCTTTTGCCACAGTGCAGGGAAGGGATCTAGGTAGACCTGGTTGTATTATATTATTTTCTAACCCCCTGGAGAAAAGAGAGAACTCATATACAAGGAGAATAGGTTACCCAATATAGCTTACTTATTAGAGAGAGAAGGATCTGATCATTAAAACAGACTGGTTAAATTTTAAGGGAGAAATTTCTTCATGTGATAGCATATTGTACTACTAGGTGATACCTAAGATCTCTAATAACAGAAAAATTCTTAGAAAAACTCTGATCATCAGAAAACCATGCATTTCATGACATCATTCTGGGAGCCTATACCTTCTACCATATAGTCCTCCCTCCTCCCACACCTCACGATCAAGGCAGGACTGCTTCATGCTACTGCTAATCCAGGAGTCCTTTCTTAGTTCCTTTTATCGCTGCTCATATTTGTAAATATCACCCCTTCTTTTGATAAAATCTATCAGGCACCTGACTGGTAAAAACCTCTAGCCTATATTCATGGAATTAGTGTAATAAATAACTAGCCTGTCCCTTATGAATTTCCCCTCTGCAGGCACTCATAGATTTCCTATGGGTAACTTACTTCAATCCAATCAGAAGCCAGGTGGCAATAGAGGTGGGTGATTTGGGCCTAGAAGTCAGCCTCCCATAGCACAGGGTAGGGCAGAAAAGTAACAAATGGATTCAAGGAGGTGGAAATTAGACAGAGAATAGCTTGCACAGGGTTTCTTTGTCAGGACAACCAAAAGTCATAAATTTCCACTTTGGGTTTTTATTGAAACCCTAACTCCTCAGTTAAATTCCTCTTGTGTTTGCGGTAGATTTTTCTTTGAAGTGACAAGCATATAAACATTCTGCACTTGCCCCCTCCTTTTCTCTGTTTTTCTTCAAGGTCTTATTGAATGGCTATTTGCTCCTGGATTTCTTAGATCCTTTTATTCCCGCTACACAAATGATGTCTCCCTTCACCTACATAATAGATGCCCCTTCACATCCTTTCTATCTATTCAACATTGACAAGTATCTTTGGTAAATGGTAAGCATGCAATAAACAGTAGTCATTTTTTATTTCTATTTGCAATGCACATCTGATTAAATAAGGGAAGGCTTTGGGAAGAATAAGGATATTTATAGATTAAAATAAACATATATCTGGCTAATCTGTTAAAATTTTAAATTTAACTTACAGTTTATTAAGAAATAGAAAAGAGAGAGAAACAAATTAAACAACATCACAGAGAGCAGTGAGACCAATTAACAGTGTTGGTCTCTTTACTGGAAAAAGGCCTTATTTTTTCAGGAAGTCAGTCTGGGGCAAAGAGGGAATAGAAGAGACTTTCTCAGGATTCAGCAAACTTTCTCTGTAAAGACCAGATAGTAATATTTTAGGCTTTGTGAGCCACATTATGTTTGTCACAACTACTGCCAACATTCTTACATTCTTAGAAGCCTTTAACTTTCTATAATTATAAGAGCTCAGCAGTAACGTAAAACTATACTATTTATACTAAGGTTTCCATGGAACAGCTCTGTATGATAAATAAGGGGGTTCACATTTCTTCAATAATTTAGAGCCACATGAAAAGAATGTCAAACGATGTTAAATAAAAACAAGATCTGTGAGTCAGAACTGAGAAAAATTTCATAATTTCATACCAGTGATCTCAGAACTGAAGAAGCGATAAAAAAGAGTTGTTTCCAAAACAAAGTCCACATTCAGTCAGTGGATAAAATGGGTAACATGAGCAATGAGCTTGGGAGAAAATATTCTTCGCTCAATTTAGGCTTAGGGTGAGAGAGAAAAATGAAAGAAGAAAATATAGAAATTAGTCAATCAAAGGAAAATGTAATCAAAATAGTATTTTTTTCTATTCATAAAGGAATCTTAGTTCAGCTTTTTTTTACATTTTTTTTCTTGATTTCAGAGAGGGAGTGAGAGGGAAAGAGATAGAATCATCAATGATGAGTTAAAATCATTTATCAGCTTCCTCCTACATGCCTCCCACTGGGGACTGAGCCTACTAGAAATGGAACTCATGACCTCCTGGTTCATTAGTCTACTCTCATCACTGGCTATACCAGACAAGCAGTCCAGCTTTGGGGGCACCACTTCTGCATCACCCACTTTATCATAACCATACTTTAATTATTGGTAGATTTTGTAATAACATTTTCAAAGTGAATGCTAAAGTGATCTGTATAGGTTCCAGATTGTTTAGAAGAAAATATATGCAAATCCAAGATATACATGAATATAATCAGTGATGCCTTCCATAAATTTTAAGATAAGAAATATTATTTCCCATTGGATCAGCTAATATTTCTCTCTAGGTAGGAGACATTAAGGCAAGCATGTCGAACTCAAAGGCTAACATGGGCCAAATAAATAAGGCATGGACCCCCAGGTCATGAGTTTGACATGCTTGCTCTAGGCCCTGATTACTACAAAATTCTACTGAAGCCCTTTAGAAACATAATGAGAAACTGAGGACTGTGGGAAAATGCAGTGAAAATAAGAGAGTACCTGATTTAGTGAGTATGTATGAACCATAGTAATAAAACCAAACACAAGTATCTAAATCATACCATCCAATTTGTGCCTAATAAAAGTAAGTTTTCATTTTAACTACATTTTTTGCTGTGTTTGTGTGTGTACTCAGCCAACATTTAGACCTGGATTGAAGCTAACCTATAAAAAGAAAGAAGGAATGAATATTATATTTTTTATTATCTTAGACCAGTGGTTGGCAAACTCATTAGTCAACAGAGTGGCAAACCGTGGCTCGCCGCTCTGTTGACTGAGTTTGCTGACCACTGTTCAAGACTATACTATTCATAAAAAATATAATATTCATTCCTAGACTCTATGGTAATAAAAAATATAATATTCATTACTTCTTTCTTTCTATGTGTTAGCTTCAATCCAGGTCTAAATGTTAGCTGAGTACACACGTACACACACACACACACACACACACACACATATATACACACACCAAAAAATGTAGTTAAAATGAAAACTTATTTTTATTAGGCACAAATTGAATGGTATGGTTTAGATACCTGTGTTTGGTTATATTTCTATGGTTCACACATACTCATTAAATCAAGCCCTCTCTTATTTTCACTGCATTGTTCCCACAGTCCTCACTTTCTCATTATGTTTCTGAAGGGCTTCAGTAGAATTTTGTAGTAATCAGATAACTCCACTGTCTTTGTACCTATCATTTACCCCCATAAAACCTGCGATAACTTTCCCCTCCACCTGCACATTTTTCCAACATCTCACCAGTAAAACCATTTGCAATTGAGGCATAATTTTGTTCTAGGGGAATCTGTGCCCAACCTACTACTTAAAAGGGTGTTTGCTTTGCCCATCAGGAAGTGAGTTAGCCAGTCCCTAACCACTGCCTTACTGCCTGCTTTCTCAGACCACTTATATTAATTAAGGTCTTATGAGAAACGGGTGTCAAGACAGGAACAGAAGTGCAAGAGATGTATTAGGGCAGGAACAGGATAAGGTGGGAGAATCTTCAGATTAGGATGCAGATCTGAAGCTGTGGAAAGAGAAAGAGAAAGAAGGAGGGTTGGACAGAAAGAGCCATCAACTGCAACATGATTCCAAGAAAGGTTCAGGCAGCCCATTGGAATGGCCAAAGCTAAAGTCCTCCTGGAAAATCCTATAATATTTCCACAATGAATTTCTTTATGAAGTATATATGGAGCCATGGAGGTATATGGAGCCATGTTAGTAACTCCCACAATGCCAACCTTTCTCTTCTTTCCTGAGCTGAAGGCCTAGGAACAGCCCACAGAAATGTGGGCTTGGCATCAATCTGGAAGTAGATGAAGAGAGATAGCACTTGGGGTCATCATTATGCCACCCACAATAAAAGATCTATGTGGCATAGTTTCATGTTTTATCCCTGGCTTTCCCCCAACTGTGTCTGCACCACCAAAATACACAGCTAATTTTAGAGGTAAATCAGATGAACACAGTATCAATGAGGTGGTATTTGGAAGTACCTGAAAGACTCTCTTGCATTAATTCAAATATCCCTAATCATCTGTTTGCCTCATGGAATTCCATTAACCCCAGGCAAAAATAGACCTATTTCCACATGAATAGTGTATATGTACCATTCTTCTCTCAAAGATACTTACATTTTATGGCTGTTCTCCCAGTGAACTAAAGGAGAATGTAGAGGAAAGATCTTTAAAAAGTAATCACTCTAAAACTAGGCTGTTTTGCATTGCCACAAATATACTATCCAACCTTCAGGAAGTTAAGTAAAATCGGTGGGACTCATCAGGGGTTCCCACATTAAGGTAAGAAAACTAAGTTACCAGCACTGTGCTCACTGGGGGATAGAGTCTCTGGCTGAACTAGGGAGTTCTGTCATATCCCCGGTTGAAAATTCAAAATGTTTCTAGGCACTGTCAATGTCCCCTAGGAGGACAAATTATTTCCCTTCCTTCTGAGCCACTTTCCTACAGAGAGAGAATTATGGAATGAATATAGAACTGATGAGGGCATTAGAAATTATTCAATCCTGCAATATAACTTAAAAAAAAAGAAGTTTGTGACTTGCCCAAGTTTAACTAGTTAGCAGCATAGTCAGTGACTACATATAAATCTACCATCTCCCCTGGACTACTGGAATAGACCATTTGAAAACTAAATATTTTTAAGAGTATTAATTAGTTTTGAGAGCTTTTCATTCACATACATAGACAACTTAAATAAAACACTGCATGTTGACCCAGTCTTCTTCTCCTTCTGTGTTCTTTAAGATTTCATTCTTCAGAACTTTTGTGGATAATATTGCCTATAATAGTAGTTGTCTGGAAAGCATTTCTGCTAATTACCTGTGGTGACATGACAGAGATATATGGAGCCATGTTAGTAACTCCCACAATGCCAACCTTTCTCTTCTTTCTTGAGCTGGATGCTTTGCTACTCTTTGGGCACAAGGACTGAGAAGTCCTTCCTTTCAAGACAAGGAGGACATTCCTTGAACTTCCTCAGGAACCTGATCATCAATAAGCCATCAGTTACCAGGGGTTGATTGGTTTTGTTAATTTGCAGTTCCATTTTTACTGAATAGAAAAGTAACATTATAGCAGTCATAGAGATTTCTAAGTTGATTCACTTAGATTCTTACTTGTATTTAAAGATATAGCAATGTCAGCAGAATTAATTAAGTTGCTGTCACTTTCTCTCGAGATTACTCACACACTTCTGTGTTAACACACACTGAGATCAGCAGAATACACATATACATATGCATCCACCTACACATGAAGGGAAATGTGCTAATTCTTTTCCATTGGTACCTTTCATCTGTGGTTTTCTATCACTTTGAAAGCATATTTAAAGAATACAGGGAATATGAGACAACTACACTTTCTCAAATGTTAAACATGAAGCACCCTGAGGAGACTGCTCCAGTCCTCTGAAAATATGGAGATATACTAAATGATTCATCCACAAGCTAACCAAATTCTGTGGTATAACTCAAGAAAAATAGGATTTCGTATCCTGTTCCATTTATCTCATATAGCTAGCCTAACACCAGGAAGGGAGCTTGATCCTTAGAGGGGACAGTATGATGTGGTAGAAGGGCAGGGTTCCTGTTTGCCTTCGCATTTCAGGCTAACCTACTCTACGGTATTAGACAAGTCTCCACTGGTTCAACTGGGATTAAGTGGGTGCTGGGAAATCTGTGTGCTTCTGTGGAGTAAAATCTGGCAGTCAAGAGATGCTCACTAATAATTTCCTTGCTCCCCGTCGCATTTTCACAAACAGACCCAACTGAAAGGGTAATGCTCATGTCTGAGATGCTGCAGGTTTCTCTGCAGAATTATCAAAACTCCTTTGATTGTAGCCCCGATCATAAAACCTGGCACTAGTTTTTAATTTAAAACTATTTCAAATGATGCTCCAATGGGGGTCCCCTGGCTCTTTCTGCATTCCACAAATACTGGCAGGGGAGCCTAGCCATTTCCTTTCTTGCAGATCTTAGACAGATGTCTGGGCTCTGCTTTAAGAATAATAATATGCCAAATCAAACATCACAGCCTCAACCCTACAAGTGTGTCATCAGCTACCTCTGAATGGCAGAGATTCACCCAGGAGTGGGATCTTCTGTAGCCTCAGAGAGTAAGGCATCTCCTTCTTTTGTGTGACCTAATTTTTGTCCTGCAATCTAAATCAGCCTCCATTTGCAAAATAGTAAGACGATACCATACCTCAAAATGACCTTTTGCCTCCTACATCTATAAATATATTGCTCACTGACAATATGGCTGCCATTATGATAAGCATCTTTCAAGTTTTTTATCATTTGATGCTCACAACTTTCCTATGAGGTAAGTACTAAAAGATGTACTAGTAGAGGGCCTGTCATTTTTAAAAAGAGAAAGCAGGCGCTATTTACCCCCAACGCTGAAAATTTTTCCCAATTTATTTATTCTAATCATCATAAGAGTAGAAGTATCAAGGTCAAAAAGATTTTCAGTCCCATATCCATGGAGCAAAAAGGAACTGTAGAGGTTAAGCAACCAACACTACCTGGCCTTGTTTTACTGGTACAGTGTGGAAATGAGGTCCACATTTGTTGGAATGATTTCTATACGGCCAGAGAGCTGGGAAAATGTAAAGCAGGACCCATCCTCTGGTTTCCAATCGCTATCTGGCCCAGGGCTGTTTTTAAAATCCTGTGCTGTCAATCAATAGCAGATACTGGCTCATTCCTTTATATCTTTATTCTTCACCACATTTTCATGTGGTAACCATGTTTCCAAAATCATTGGGAGGAATGTGTCTGAGATGATAGTGGAGTGGGCAGGGAGTTGTCTTTGTTTCTTCTAATGGGTGGTAAAAGGGAATAAGAAGACTTTAGTTCAGAGAGATGAAAAGGAGCTTTGAAAAAAATAAATTATCTATACAAATGGTGTTAGTTTTCACCCATAGGAACGTCCAACGGAACTTTCATAGACACAAGGCCTTGAAAACTCAAATCTGAAACATTCCCACATTTGCTTAGCAACCATAACTGGTCCTCAGATTCTCTTTCAATCTGAAGACCCAGGATGAGCTCTGGAAAAGTCCCTTCCTCACGCGCCCTTGTCTGTCTTTTATGGTTGGGCAACTGGGTTTTCATCTCCAGCAAATTGGGGAGAGACCCAAAGACTCCCTCGGTGGGGAACAAAAGCCACTAAAGGACAAATAATGAAACTGCCTTTCATACGACAAGTTTCACATTTCACTTTCCTTTCCCCTTTCTCCACGCTTTGCTTCATTTGGGAAGAAAAGCTATTTTTAAAAGCACCAAACCCCCTTCCTGTCAGGGAGCTTGGCAGGATTGATAAATACGGGGAGACATCTTAATGGGGGTTCTGTCAGCAAACTCCTTCTTTTAAACAAATAAATGTGAGAAGTGAGAACATTCAAGAGGCCTCTGTGTTCTGTGAGAGAAAAGAAACAGAAGGCTCATTTCCACAGCAATCTGGGACGGGACTTGGCCCAAAGGAACCCCCCTCGTTATTGAAAAGCCTTGTTAATTGGCATTCCAGACCTCAGCTGGTCCCTTCCTCCCCTGTGCGGAGGGGATGGTTTTTGCAAACTGCAGAGTGTCCCTTGGCTTGAGAGCATTCGCAGTCCTCTCGGGTTTCCTCTCTGCTCTCTGCGGGCTCCAGGTGCTGCTCTGCTCAAATGCATGTCTGGTTGCCACGGAGTTTCTGGACTTAAATAAGAATCAGACTGCTCTCGTTTATCTCCACGTAGACAGTGCAATTTGTCAAACTCGAAACTGCCCGTTGGGGTAAAGGATTTAGGGAAAGTGGAGGACTGAGTGAGGAACAAGAGACCGGTGTGGCAGATGAGCTTTTGAAGAAACCCAGTTTGATCAATCAACCGGGAGACATAGCTGGCTCCCTCGCCACCTCTAACAAAACAGCATGCAGGCTGCCGCATGCAACTGTCTTCCACCCAGAGAAAATGCAGAAGCCTGGCCCATTCCATTTTAAAGAGGAATATTTCCATCCACTTCCCAACTGGATGTCCTCTACTCTCAGAGCCTAACTATAAAAAAACAATCCCTGTTTCATCTGACATGGGGTCTCAGCTCCCCGGGTGTGCCAACAGGGTGACCAGCATATGTCTTGCCACTGAATTCTGTTTGCCAGGTGATGCTGCCTTACAATCCAGAGACTTGATTATATTCATACTGTTCTTTTTTTCCAAGGAAGTCTATACTCCTTGAAATAGGTGCTATAACATAGCTCTTAAGGCAGCGGTTCTCAACCTGTGGGTTGTGACCTGTTTTCTGATGGTCTTAGGCTCTACAGCAGTGACCCACAGGTTGAGAACCACTAGCAGGGTCGCCTAAGACCATCAGAAAGCACAGATATTTACATTACGATTCACCACAACATGAGGAATTGTATTAAACGGTCGCAGCATTAGAAAGGTTGAGAACCACTTAAGGAGATTTCAAATTGCTTTAGTCTGTGTGAGCGACTTTATTTAAATGTTCATCAAACTTGTTTCTTTTTTTTTTTTTCCAGACTTGTGGTTAACTTGCATTTCCAAACCTCCCTCACCAGTAGGAGGAGCAATGTGGCAGAATTCAGACCAAAAGAAATATGGGCAGAAGTGTTTCTCACCACATTCAAACCCGGCTCATAAATGAGCCCATGCAGTCCATCTTCTCTCTTCCCCGACTTACTAACCTGATGCAACAATCCCAAGGGACACTTGAGTGCCTAGAAAAAAAATGTGGGTCCATGAATATAACAGTGCGGAACTGAGCTTCGCCACCAACTTGCACTGGGCCTGACAAGAGCAAAAAAGAAAACCTTTATTAAGTTAATTCACTGAGATCTGGAAGCTGCTTGTTACACATGGAGGCTACCGTGCTGAATGTGAACTGAAAGGAGAAATATCTGTTGGCCGCACTGCACTGTGATAGCTTGAAGGAGGCCAAACCTTAAGTCATTTTTATATTCCCAGCCTCTGATAGAAAGCCAACCATATCATTGAAGAGGATGAGGAGGGACAGGGAAACATCTATACGATATGATGTTATTATGTGTCGTATGGCAAAATTAAATTTTACCTCTATAGTCAAGGTAAAGTGTGCAGTGAAAAAGAGGAGAGAGAACAATTGCTTATGACTGGGAGCATCTGGAAGTCTTCATGGAGAAAGGAGAAAAGATGAGTAGGTTTTACCATGGGAGAAGAGGAACGGGAACTCTGCCAGTAAAGCAAAACCACTTTGAATTTTCTGGCTGTTCTAGGAATGGCAGGTAGTCAGCCAGCCAGAGGAATGAGTGCTTTTTAGAGAAGTGGCATGATCTTTACCAGAGTTTTAGAAAACCAACACTGGCAATACTATGAAAAGTGAATTTATGAAGCACAAGATTAAAGTTAGCATGTGCTAAAAGGCCATGAAAAGATGGAGTGGTGAAGGGTTCTGCCAGAGGAAATTAGATTGACAAAGACATTCAGATTAGCCAAGAATCACCACAGAGTGCTAGGCATAATCAAAACCACCATGGATCCCTAGCTGATTTGGCTCAGTGGATAGAGCACTGGCTTGCAGACTGAAGGGTCCAGGGTTCGATTCTGATCAAGGGCACATGCCTGGGTTGTGGTCTCCATCCCCAATAAGGAGTGTGCAGGGGGCAGCTGATCAATGATTCTCTCTCATCATTGATGTTTCTATCTCTCTCTTCCTCTCTGAAGTCAATAAAAATATTTTAAATAAAAACACCATGCAGATATAAAGGGACATTTTGATATTAAAACATGACTACATATTTCAATTTATCATGAAGGATTCATGAGTGGCCCTGCACATTGCAGCACCAGAGAAAATTTGACTTCCTGTTATTATTAATATTAATCTCCTGCGGTTACCAGCTGACTGATGAGGATGTATATAAGACTAAGTATTCCACCATAGTATCAGTAATGCTAAGAATGAAGCAAATTAATGGAAGAATTCAGTTCAATCAAGGTAATACAATCCTATAAGACACTTCCTAGTTTTAAACCTTCCAAGACCTTCCTCTCACCTACAGTATTTCTCAGATGATAGTTCTTAGATGCCCCCACCCCTTACATCTAAATCACTTGAAATATTTAAAGGGCATAATCTCACTCACTCAAATCTCACTCGTGACCTACTCAATTGCCACCTCAGTAGATAAGATTTAGGAATTTGCCTTTGAAACACCACCTCCCTGCCCTCTCTTCCATGATCCTTTATCACACTGAAGTTTGAGAACTACTACCCTAAAAAATAAATTCATGTTTCTCAGCATGGTGGTTAAAAATGCCTTCATAAATTTGCCACAACCATCTTTTATTCCTCATCATTCTTTCCCACTAATCCTATGTTCTAGCATACAGGATGAATAATCATTTTTGAACATACTAGCTTTTCCGCGTCCTCAAAACCCAATATATATTCTTCTCATTGTCTAGACAACTTTCTTCCTAACCATTTTGCAAAATTCCATTGATCTAAATAAATGGTAGCTACTATATAACCTTTTAGAAAACATTTAGAAATGAGTGCATGAAGTTTAAACTAGATCATTGCTGTTAAGTTTGTAGTGGTACCTCAGGAAGCTCCATATCCAACATGTAAAAAGGGCATGTGCCTAAGTCCAGCCTACAGGCAAGCAGATTTCCCTTTGTAGTAGCACTCATAACTCCAAAAAGTCCCCTCAGGTGGAGAGATGGGCTCCACAGCAAATGATAGGTTTTCAGACCTATTTGAATGAATGATTAGATTAGAATAATTGCCTCAACCCCTCACTTCATTTTGGCTGATTTAAACAGTTTTTTATGCCCATTCAAATGATGGCCAGTGCAATTAAAAATCCAGGCATTTGAATGTTTGAATACTAAACAATGGGTTAATTGAATAGGTTTATCACATTTTATCTGGGTAGGGTCATGGCCTAAAATAGAATAAAGAGAGGCCTCTGTCTTTGCCACCAGCCAGTGCAGGTGCAATCCAGATCTATGGGCAATTCCAAATAGGCATGGATTGTTTATACAAGTAAAATCTAGTTCATCATGTCTACAGCCCGGGCAAGCAGGCAAGACTACAGAGAAAACGCTACATGCACCTGTCTCCATGGTTATGCCACAGCCTTGAACCAGCCAAACAGAGAGGCCAAGAGCTAAGGAATTCTGTTCTCTCTCAGAGGGTGCAGTGCTGGGGCAAATATTCCATAGCACACAGGCTGCTGCTGGCATCAGAGTCTTTTAGACATAACTGAAAAATACAAAAATGTGTCCTTGCCACACTTCCCTTATACAGTGGTACCTCGAGATACGAGTTTAATTTGTTCTGTAACCTTGAGGCGTGGGAAACTATGAGACGCTCCAGTCATGGTAAACTGGTGGGTTGTGTGCAGCCGGCTGATCCTAGAGATTACTCCTATCTCAAATGTTGCTCACATTTCAAAGCAAAAATCGCTCGCTCAACGGCTCGTATCTCAAAAATCTCGTATGTTAGGGCACTCGTATCTCAAGGTACCACTGTACTTCCCTCTAGCCATGGCTTTCACAATGACCACAGACTTCCCACCAAGCTCTGCTTTCACATAATACTCATATCCAAAATTACCTTTGACTTCATCCATTAGTGAAAAATACCACACACATAGATCTCGGGTGACAATATGATTAGGATACTGGTAACTTCAGGCTTTCCCACACGTGGTCCTTCATATCCACATTGTCCCCTCCCTTTTGTGTTACTACATCCTTCTCATTCCTCCTCTCTCTTCTTCAATGTCAACCTCTCATTGAACCCTCCCTGACCTAAGGAGGTTGCATCCTTCCCTTAGGCTCAATCATATTGACATTTATTTCCCAGCACTTCTATCATTGCCCAATTGTTTATTTACTTGTTTATTGCTTATCTCCTCATGCAAGCTCCATGGTGAGAGGAACTGTGTGCTGTGTATTACTCTGTTCACAGGTGGTCATATAAATGCCTGGCACACAGAAGGCATTTAGTAAATATTTCTGAATGGATGGATCATTGGGAGACCTGTCTCAAGAAGGATTTATATTCTTGCAAGAGTAGCTCCTTAACAACCCATACTAAGTAATGGTTAATGGGCAAAAGAAATACCTTTCCTTAAACCTTTTATTTTGCTGTTGTGCCTACACTAAACATTTGTATTACCTGAGCTTGCGTTGTTCATGGCCATGGTCATGTATACACACAGAAAGAGGAGTCAATGTTGTTGTGCTATGTAACATTCTAGAAAAATGTTTGTAAGGCAGGCAGAGACAATATCTATCCAGTGGCCTTTGGATGTGGCCACAGCTGATTTTTACTCCTTTGTCTTCCTCCCTGCTCCTGATCACCTGGGCCAGATTAATCATGGAGCAATCCAAATGGACTGTAGAGCAGGCTGAAGTGATTAACTTGGTCTATGTGCCCATTACATAGTGAGCATACGGGCAAACCAGTAATGAAAAACTCCCTTCTTCCAGTTCTCAGTACTCTGCCTATTAGTGTCTATTATCATTTAACCCTGAGAATACAGAAGTTAAATATTAATGCATGCACTTAACACTAATGTCCATAATAATAATGAACGTCTTTGTAGCCAACTTAGTGCCTGCAGAACAGAATGTTATAAGCATAATTTCTTAGTTTTTGTTTTATGATAATCGGTAGCAGTTAAATTAAATCGTAACTATCCAGCTTGGAGACAGCATCAAAAAGCACCAGCCCTCAACAAGAGTTATCCTAAGGGTAAATATATGCTAGACTTACATAATGAAAAACCCACTAAACAAAACAAACCCGTTTTTCTCACCCCTTCCTTCATACACACACACAGTTCAAGAAAAGAGACAACTAATTGTGTTAAGGAAATATTCAACCTAACAATGACAGATCTCAGAGCTCTTGTCTTCTGCACAGCTAGAAATCACTATGCTGTGTGGGAATAAACAGCTGCATTGCACACACAGATGAAGAGCCTATCTGAGGAAACAGCTCAGAAAAAAATAGAAAAGGAGGGAGAACATGGAACACTGGCGATCTTTATCTCCAAAGAACTAAGTGAGCTTCTTAAAGATGGCAATAAGGAAAAAAGTGTTTCTCCAGGCCAGTCCCTGCAAAGCCCTGGCCAGCCCTACTCAACACCCTCTAGGAGTCAGCAGGTTATTGGTATTAGCCTGGACCTTGTGTTGTTTCTCAGTTGTCACTGAGCAGTGACTGTAGGATTGTGGTCTTCAGACCACCAGCATCACCAGAGAAGTTGTTCAAAAGGCAAATTCTCAGTCCCTACCCTAGACTTATGGAATCAGAAACTCTAATCAGCAATTTGTTTCAACAAGTCCTCCAAGTGATTGTAGGCATATGTGCTCAAAACGGAAAAGGCACTAGTCTGAGCAATGGTGGTCAGGAAGCCTGGTTCTCCTGAACATGACTCCAAGAGCCCTGTCAGCCCCTTCACACTTCAGTGGCCCTTGCTATAGATTGAAATATGCCTTTTAAAATTCATCTGTTGGCATTCTAACCTCCAAATATAACTATATTGGAGTTAGGTTCTTTAAAAAAGTCATTAAGTTAAAATTAGGTCATTAGGGTGGGCCCTAATCCAATATGACAGTTGTCTTTGTAAGAAGAGGAGATTAGAACACAGGAGAACCACCAGGCATGAAGCCATCTGAAAGCCAAGAAGAGTGGTCTCAAAAGAAACTAAACCTGGGAAAACCTTGATCTTGAACTCCCAAGTTCTAGACTATGAGACAATAAATTTCTGTGGTTGAAACCACTCAGTCTGTGGTATCTTGTTATGGGAGCCCCAACAAAGTGAAACAGCCTCTTGTCCTCATATCCTCCCCATTCAGCACGGGCCTCATCATGGTGCTCACATGGGTTTCTCTGAGGTTTGCTATTACTGTGCTTCATCTGTTGTGATCTATGTGACAATAACTTCAGTTCAATTCTCTCTTGCCTATAAGACTATGTCTTAAACATCTTTAATTCCCCAATGCATAGTGCATGCCTAGTGGAAACCACTCAATTAATATAAGAATGAATAGTAATGTCTTACAGAATTATTAAGTAAGACTTCATAATTTACCCATATACATATCTAATTTATACAACGGCATTATCCCTGATAGTAAAATTTATTAGACTGCAAAATATCTTTGAGATTGAGAGTTCAATGTGATCATTGCCTATCTTTGATCCTATATAAAGACTGGAAAGAAATTCAGCTGATGTAGGTTTAAATCTTCACTTTGTTACTTACTTATCATGTAACCTGAAACCCATTTCTACATTTTAGGTGAGCAAAGGAAGGATTAAGCAAGATCATTTTGCCAATGATTTAGTGCTATTACCTACACACAACTAACATTTACTGAGTGCTTATTCTTAATGAAAGAGTTCCTTTTAGAAGAAAATAATTCACATAAAACCCAAGGTATCTCACATGATATCTTACCTGAGAGACTATGAGTTTTGCAGATCACTAATTTATCTAAATTTCACCTTCCTATTTCTTTCCTGCTCCTCTCAGTTTGTGCCAATTCTATAGTCCCCGCTTTCTTTCTTTCCTCCAAATACTATTATTATTGGTTGGCCAATTTTCCAATTTTTTGTCCTTTTTATCTATGTAAAGAAGATAATTTACTAGTGATTCCATTTTGAATGAGATATTATAATTCTAAATTAACATATGCAGCTTTATAATTCAACTGCCTAAGACTGATTCAGTTCTCATTACTTATGAGAATGGAACTGCTATTAGCACAATGGAAATAATTAAGATAACATACTAAAAAAATATATCAAGCCAAGAGTTAAGAGCCTGTCATTTATACCTGGCTCTTTTACTGAAGTATCAGTTACCTCTTTTTAAAAAATATTTCTATTAATATCAAAGAAGAAGGGAGAGGGAGAAAGAGACAGAAACATCAATAATGAGAGAGAATCATTGATTGGCTGCCTCCTGCATGCCCCACACTGGGGATTGAGCCCACAACCCAGGCATGTGCCCTAACCAGGAATCAAACTATGATCTCCTGGTTGGTATTTTGACACTCAACCACTGAGACACACCAGCAGGTCTCAGTTACCTCTTTAAGTCTCAGTTTCCTTACCTGTAAATGGCATAGTGGATTTTTTATTGACAAGGAACACTTTAAAAAACATTTTTTTTAATATTGTACAATCAAGTAAAGAGCCTAAAGAGCTAGTGGGTAGAGAGAAAGGTATGGGGGACAAAGATGAGGCTCTGAAAAATAAGGTTCTCACGGAGTTCCTGAAAAAAGGGGTGTGACAGAGGAAATACAATGAGTTATTAGGTAAGGCTTACATATTCTCATCTATAGCCAATGCTCACCAATATAGGTTAAAATCACAGAATTAGGAGATATCACCAAGAAGAATCACTGAAATACAGGTTTCCAAAAAAGGGGAATCTGAAATACAATTTAACTAAATCAAGGATGCTCAACTTCCTCTACCCTATCAGTTGCTTTTATTCTAAGTGTGTCTGTTCAATCATCAACTTCACATTTTTAAGCTCATACAATCATGGGGTCTTATTCATAATGATTGCCATCTTGGTACTTTCCTCTAGTAAGTGAAATTAGCATTCTCTCATGAACTGTAAATGCTAAATTGCTAATAATCTCCCTGGAGTTTTCTTCACATGATGATGCCTTCAATGATTTCATCACAGTTCAGTGTATTAAAATATCACAATTTATACTCTTAAGCATAATAATTTCCCCAAGGCTTGATCTAAAATTTGTAGATGCATTTTTAAACTATCTCAGTAAAACCTTAGAAAAACGCTAATCAAATGACCAGTGCCAAAGAAACAGCTTTTTTTTTTTTTTAGGAATTGACATAATAAGCAGAAACTAAAAATCCTTAGAGAATTCAGAACTCTGTAACAAAAAATGAAAGTCCTAGATTTAAAAATATGCAAATTTCAAGTCATTTTGAAAGAATTTGTGTATGTTAATTATCATCAGCAAGGTCCATAAAGCATGAAATTTTACACTTTGTCAGACTAGTTACACATAGGGAACATCATGGAATCTAATGTTTATTCCATTGGAAAAGTAAGAAAACAATTTGCAATAAATCAATGGAAATAATTCCCTTTTTCTCTACCATTTTATGGACTCCAGGGAACTAAGGTACACAGAAGGAGGTAGCAGTGAACAAAAAATAAATTATAGCATATGATCAGGGAACACAGGGATCTGCCTACAGTTTCAAAAACACAACTCCGCTAAGTTTGAAATTCCTGTGAGATCAAACTTAGAACTACATTCTAGTTTAGAGGAAAACTTTGCAAAAATCAAGAGTAAACATTGCCAAAATAATTTATATAAAGCAAAGATTTCAAGAAGGCCACATAGAAAATCCTATCTTTTCAATATTTTCAACTAAAGGGGTGAGGGGAGGGATGTGTGTGTGAGGCTGAGGGCATCTGAAGACCTTGAGAGTGGAGTGGGAAGGTGGTGAGCACAGGGCCTCAATGTACCATCCTCTAGGGACCAGTGCTCTCCAACACAAGAGTCAGGCAATGAATGGAGAGAGAGAGAGAGAGAGAGAGAGAGAGAGAGAGAGAGAGAGAGAGAATGGAGGAGTGCTTGAGGGCTTTACAGTCCAAACCTGGAAGTGGCATGACATTATCTTAACCCACATGTCATAAAAAAGAACTCAGTAATGTGGTCTCTTCTGGCTGCAAAGATGTGGTATATATTTGGTCTTTATCTGGTTCTTACAAAAACACACTCCTAAAATCGTTGAAATTGACTGTGATGAAAGTGATAAAGGTGTCTTTTGTTATATTAATAACGTGACTTGGAAAGCACCTGAGGATGGGAGCTGGTTGCCAGTAGTGACAACCTCTTGATTAGAGGATTAGAACTTTCAGTCCCATCTCTGACTTCTAGCGAAGGAAGAAGGGCTAAATATGGAGTTCAATCACCAATGGCTATTTACTTAATCAAACATGCTTACGTAATGAAGCTTCCATAAAAAACCAAAAAGACAGAATTTTGGGTGCGTCCCACAGGTAGAGTGCTGGGAGAGTGGTGTGTGGAAGCTCCCCATAACTTAACCCATATCTTGCCCTACGCATCTCTTCCATTAGGCTGTTCTTTGTAGAACAAACCAGTAATCTGGCACATGGACTTTCACTTGTAAGTGAAGAGGGCACTCTTGTAGGACTAAGCACATAACCTTGGGATCTGGAACTTTCCCCATGTAGATAATGTAGGACACCCAGCTGATGTCAAAGAATTGCTTAATGTGGGGAAAGAACACATACATCAGAACTGGTATCAGAATGAAAAAGGAGACTGCAAATTTGCTCTAGTTCTTGATGGAAAGGAGAAGACAAAGGAACTGAGAGGAAATGACTCATTCACCATTAAGGGACTGGATAGTCAATGGAAAAATGACAGTTTAGCTGAATAGCAAAGACATCATAGGAGTAGAGATTGTGCCAGAAGTTACAGAAGCAGTAAACTGGGAGTGCCAGTAGAAAGCAAGGGGGATATCATTGAAAAATATTTTTTTACCAGAAAGAAAGTTCATCTCAGAAGCTTTTAAGATTATCTATTTTTGTATAAAGAAAATTTAATAGACTCTCAAACCTGGATCATAATATAGAAAATTCTGAATTCAAAACTCTTCTTTGCCTCTTCTTATCTTTGTAACACTGGACAACTTGACTTTCTAAGACTTGATTTTTCTCATCTACAAAGTTGGAGTGATTACCATCTTAGCTCTCAAAGTTGTTGTTAGGCTTAAATGAGATTAGTAGTGAATATAATAAGAGTGCCTGGAATATAATAGGCACCTGGTAAATGTTTGCTATTGTTAACTACATCACTACTAAAGACTGCTTTATATTTCGATTACTAAAGACATGACTTTGTCTTATCCTACTTAAGTAGAAATTTCTACAAATGAGAAAACCCCATCCCAAGACTATTTTATCTGAAGTTGTCCTGCAACACAAAGTAATCCTTTTCTTATTTAACCATCTCCAGAGGAGATAATAAAATATTGCAACAAAAAGTTGTACCTAGAATGGTCTGAGAACTCAGAGGAGCTAGCCAGAGGAGACCGAAAGGACATAGGCCAAGAGAAGTGCAAGCCCTGACACCTCCACCCACACAAGAGAATCATGGACTGTCTGCATGATACATTTTCCCAAATTCTATGGCAAAATTCCCTTCCCATTCCTGAGAAGCACCAATACCTAAGGGCAAATCAATTTCTAGGAATAAGTCCACATGAGAGGTACAGCTACAGGGACTCAGGACCACAACATTCAAGTCAGGCTTAGCCAAGGAAATGGGATTGGATGCAAACAAGAAAGATGAGCAGCAAGAGGAATTCCATGAGAAAGAACTGGCAGGGAACCAAGAGCAGGATAGACCCAACTCATTTGGGAGAAGGAAGAATGAAATGGGAGGTGATAAGCAAGACTACTCTGGGAACCCCAAAAAAGTATTGCCTCCAGAGAAGTGTGCTAATGATGCCCTAAAGTAACTCCAAGTGAAGCGCTGTGTGTTCAGAAACAGCTAAATGCTAACCAGGGGCAGTCTCCTCGTGTAGGGTGACCTTTCTTCCTCCTTTGCCTGGACGGTCTTGATTTATAATTACTGTCCCAACAGGATTTATTCACACTTACCAAAGTATCATAGCTTCAGAAAAACAACCTTTGATTTGCTAGAGCTGTGGGCTCTTCTAGAAAAGCTAGAATCACTGAACATATTCAGAGGCACTTGAGTCCTTTCTGGCCATATCAAGAAGAGCCTTAGGAGATACGCCAATAGACAGTAAAAGACAGTGTAGCCTCTTGTGCTAACAGGAAGCTTTGATACAGCCAACTCAATGTGAACAGCCCTGAGAGAAGCCTTCTAGTAAGAGGTTTTTCACCACAAATTGTAGCTGGGCTTTGAAAACTCCCGATGCACTTTGAGAGCACACAGCCTTGGATACTAATGGTCATCATGACGATTTCAAAGAGGCTTAGAAAGCTACATGTTTGCACGCGGACTGATGAGGTCAGTCTGGTAGAAAATTTTTTCCTAGGACAGTTGAATTTTGAATTTTAAAAGAGTGAGACTCGTCTAAAAGGCAATCTGAGTTCTTGATAGCCATCTCTTGCATATGGTACATTTAGGTCTCTCCCAAACTCTCTGCTTGCTACCAGAAAGGCAGAACCTTCATCTGGTTTACTGAGTCTATCTCTTGGCTCAACCCAATATGCTATCTTGATATTAAACCACCTTTGGTATTATTATATGCTTGGGTTGCCCAAAGTCATACAATATATCCCCACCACTGTGACATTTCATTGGAATAATTCAAGTATTTATGTAATGTTGAGCACAGTTCAGGTTCTGCAGTTGAGAGAAAAGGCTGCTGTTGATTCAAAATGTAAGCCATGTTGCTGCAGCACTCAAGTTGAGGCATCAATTCAACAATAACACATATAATCCACACTTTTTAAAAAACCTACACTGTACTAGGGTGTAGAGTCTCAGTCTTTAAGAAAGTTACCATTTAAAACAAGACAAGTATGAAAGTAACTGGCATGCAATATTAATTTGAATGATAATCTGTTCCACATAAAGATTTCATAATTTCATAATTATGATTTTTTTGGGACCCAGTTATTTCAATGGTCTTCAAGTAAAGTTCATGTTTTCTCTTGTGTTCTATTTGTGTGTTTTCACCAATTACTAGATGAGATAATCTTAAGGTAAAGGATATTAATAGCAAATATTGCTTCACCATTGAATTTTCAATATATAAACCCATGTACAAAATCTGATAAAAAATAATGCAGCTTAAAAGATATATCAGAATATCAGCATCTAATGAATATTTTCTCCTTTAAAGTGGTGAATATAAATGTACTTATTCTAGTAATGCTGTTATTGCTCTAAATAATTTTGAAATCTTGCTTTGAATTTGGCTTTAGACCATCAGGCCTATTCATTCAAAAACCCTCGATGGTTGAAAAGTTCATATAGCTGTGACTTTTTTTTTTTTTGGAACCAGTCATAAGGCATGATGATGAGTAGCTTTTAACCAATACTAGAGGCCTGGTGCA